>CALYLW010001640.1:2500-109554 GCA_944989445.1 Ampullaceana balthica | reverse complement strand
GGGGGTTGGTGGGTTGGTGGGGGGGGTTTGTTGTGGTGTTTGAAATTAAAAAAAAGAATAAAAAAAAATGTACACGTCCAAATTATATAACGTAGCATTGAAAGCTACATTTTGACAGCGTAGTTTTATGTATAATATTTCTTTATCTTAAAACTACGCTGTCAAATGTAGCTTTCAATGCTACTTATATAATGTGGACGTGTACATTTTTCCTGCGTTGTCATCACAGCTAAGTGTATCTTCCATCTTAAATCAATTAGTAATGCTAACAATGTAAATTAATATTTACAAAAAGATTATTAATTTGTTTTCATAACATGCCAGTTAAGGGGAAAAACATTCTGTGTGTTAAATGTTTCTAAAAGCATATGCGTGTTAATGTTAACGAAGTGACATCTCAAATAAAATCAATGACACGATAAATATTAAAAGGGAAGTCGGGTAAGATGGGTGTATGAACACCATGAGGGCAAATATTAATTTGAATTACATTTCAAATTTATAATAATTGTATTCTATAAATTGCATTTGTTTCAACGGATGGCCCCCTCACATAATGTAATGTGTATTAAAATATGGCGTATTTTATGTGTGACACTACTGAATGCAACAGCAAAACTACCCGTTTAGGAAAACCGTTAGAAGTCACTGTTATAAAAAGAAACTTTTACACATTTTAATGTAATAGAGATATAAAACTAAAATGCTACCTCACTTTGGTAAAACCTGTACTAGAATATGAATCTTCTGTCTGGGACCCATTCACAAAAGAAAACATTGATAGACTAGAAAAATTCAAAAAAGAGCTGCCAGATTCATTACTGGAGAATATTCAAAACTGACAACAATAACAACATTAGTCAAATCATTAAATCTTGAAACACTAGAGGAAAGAAGAACCAAGAGTAAAGTAGTAATTATACATAAAGCAATTAATTCTAACTTAGAAATACAACACAAAGATAACTTAATACAAACCTCAGATCAGAGGCGTCACTAGGGTTGGTGTCACCCGGGGCGGTAGCTCTTGGCGTCACACACACACGACTTGCCCCATAAATCTACTCGAGTCTGCCAAATACCGGGAACATACAGATTCTATAGTAACGTTTGAAAATATAGATCAAATGTTTGTTACAAAGGCATTATGAGAAAAGTTGAATTTAAAATCGATAGGTAAAATATTGTAACATTTAAGAACTAAATAGAAAAAATGTTAATTTTAAATTTTTATTTTAACATAAAATTATTAATTTTAAGTAATACGGTTAAATAACTGTAATATTTTCAAATTTCACAAACTTGCATCTACATTGCGTTCCATTAAAATTTACAACAATTATATTACATTACCAAAATTAGAATATATTACTAACCATTACAGTACAACTTCAAATGAGGTAAGGTTGTAACCGTTATGTTTTGGGTTTGCCAAATCAGCAACTATCAGAATATTATGTAATAATTCAAAATACAATGTCATTAAATATATTAAAAAATCAGAATTTAGATTTTCTGGCCTTTAAAACTGAAAACTTGTTTATTACGTCATCGAAATCTATTTCTTGTGTCGAATCACTCTCAATGGATAACATGGCAAGATCAGAAAGCCTTGACTGCTCCATTGTAGATCGCAAATAATTCTTTATAAGCTTTAGCTTTGAAAAACTCCTTTCACATGAAGCCACAGACACACAGATTGTAACAAATAATCGCAAACTCAATGTGAGATAGGTAAGAGATTCTATGAAGTCCCATTCAGCTACAAATTTCAAAACGTCAAGTACGGACCAGTCTTCAGCCTCTTTGAGATCGATCTCTGCTGCCTTCAGGTGCCTTCTCAGCCTTGGTATTTCTAATAAAAGCTCTTCCTCTGACAACTCATCATAGAAAGTGGACAACCTTGGAATGGACTTAAGTAATTCTTCTTCAGTGGCAGATATCAAGCTTTTGGCTTGTACATCCTCAAACATGGTTGCTATTTCCTTGATTGCACTTGATCTGATCTGGAGTTCAGAATGGAAACGATCAATACACTCAAACATCGACCTTTTGTTTTCTTCTTGCAGAGTTAGTCCAGCATCTCTTGTTTTCTCACCTGTCACCCTTTTCTTCAACCTGGGTCTGTTCTCTACTGAAATTCCAAGTTGTTCTGATTTTAAAAGCGCTGGAATATTTCCATGTTTCAATCTATCATATCACAAATTGTGAAAGGTGTAACGTTGAGCTTTGTATTTGTTTAATAATAAATCTCAAATCTATTGTTTTCATTACATGATTCGTTTGTTTTTTGTTTTTAAATTTCATTCACTTTCATCGTGTGCTCTTTAATAACATACATGTGCCAAAAGTTATTATTTAAAGAAGGACAATGTTACCAACATTCGCTCCCCTAGAATAATGTTCTATGTGATGTTTGATAGACCTATATTGAGTTAGGACCTTGTTATTTTGTACTAAAAATGCCTACAAAATTGTCTCACGATACACCTTTCACAATTAGTGCTATGATAGATTGAAACATGGACAATATCCCAGCGGCAATAACTCAATTTTGTCAAAAACTCAACTTAGAACATTGTTATTCTAGGGGACGAATGTCAAACAAGCCTCAAATTGAAAAAAAAATTTAATTAATTAATTGAATGCCATTTTTTAAAGTTTAAGTCTCGTCTGTCATACTTTAAAAGAACATTACATTTTCTAAAATTCGTCTAACTTTTGAACATGTCCAAAACTTAAGTGTCATTTGGCTTACTTTTGTAACTTTCTTTCAAAATTAGTCAATAAATTATTAAAGAATTATTTAACCAGGAAAAGGTATACTATAATGTGGCATTTTGAATCAAAAATAATTCCAGAAAATTATCACTATATTTCCCTGTTTTAACAAAATTAAATAAAGGATTCAACTGGCTTCATTTTGCTGCTCCAAGAATGTGGAATCATGAATTGTAGACAAAATACTTGAATTTAATAGATTATATATTCAGTAATATGCTTTATAATGTTCAGACCAGATGGTTTTCAACGTTAACAATTTGTCGCTGCAGGTTCGGTTCTGATCGCGTCGTTCAAAATCAACTTTACATGTACTTCGGCTGCCGAACGTACGCATCACGCGATCTATCAGTGAAAATCGTTTCATACGAAATCGAAAAGACTGAAATGTTTTTATGTGAAATTAATTTAGTGTTAAAGGTTATTTTAAAAAGTACCTAAATACAATATTTTCCTATAACTAAAAAAAACAAAGAAAACCTATCTATTTATTTTTTTGAAGAAAAATCTTATCCCCCCCCCTCTCAACTGTCGTGGAGGAAGTAGTGAGTTAGGATTGGTCTCACAGTCACAGGCTGACTCCTCGTGTGTGTCGGTATGTCAAAGCCCAGTATGTTGGATTTTCTTCTCAAACAAAAGACACCGCTTCTTTTATGTCCAGCATTTTTTAAATTGTGCGGCTTTTTCTATTCTTTTTTTCCTAATTAGTTTTATGGTAGTTTGTGGAGATGTTTTATTATTGCCTGTTAACTGATATTTTATTTATATAAGTTTTCGGTTTAAACGTATTTCATTGTATTTCTCAATTTCTTTCTAGATGAAAAAAATGTGTCTTCTTTTTTTTCTGACATAAAATCGTACACAGCAAATTTTAGGCTTGGGTGTCACCCCCTGATGGGTGTCACCCGGGGCGGCCCGCCCCCACCGCACCCCCCTAGTGACGCCACTGCCTCAGATAGACATAAGGATAAAAACACCTTTCTTATTCCGTATGCAAGAACAAACACATACAATTTTCGTTCTTCCCGTCCGGAATTCGGGCGTGGAATGGGTTGCCTGAAGAATCCAGGAAAACCAACACTTTATCAACATTTAAAACTCTAATAAGAATGCAGGACTAAACACAAACCATAGATAAGCGTAGGACGCTATAATCTTCTGTATAGAAGGAGCGTCTGTAACAGATAAATTATATATTTTCTCAGAAGTTCTATTAAAAACAATAGACGATGTGTCAAAACTATAGATACATTTCAATCAAATAGATTCCACTGTACACGTGCACAAAAACATAAAACATTAATGTATTAATTAAATTACATAATTCTTCTATAGGGCCGTCCATCAAATGACGTCACAGAGTTTTATTGCCGATTTATTTTATTTTTTGACCCCTCCCCTCCCTCGTCACGCGACGCGTCACACAAACTTAGACTACTACAAATTACGTACACAAATCTCTGACACAACAACAACACTATAAACCAAAAAAACAAACCAAAACACCATACAATTTTATTTTCTATTTGAAAAATAAGTATGTTTCAAATCACTTTTATTGTCATTTAAGTAGTTATTATTTATTTAGTGAAGATCTACAATTGTAATATCGTAACCCGCGTGAAGCATTTTTTAAAACGTTTAACCGGCCTTCAGAAAACGAACTGTGTTAACATCCTTAGATTATATTTTATTTGATGTAATACAAATTAAACATTGACTATTGATCATCACGGTTAACGTCTTTGTTTAGAAAAAAAATATATATTTAAATAATAAAAGTATTTTTTAAAATCCTCAAATTGACTGACGGGCATCCCGTAAGAAAGAGGGTCGGCGAACAGAGGTTAAATAACCTGAATGGGGTCAAAAAGGGAATTCTTGGGGGTATGCAGACTCATTTGGGACAATAACATCACTACAATCCGCTAGATCTATTAAATACGTCATGTGTACGTGTACGCTTGGAACATATGCCCATTATTGAAACAGGTTCCTTCCAGAAATGCATTTTTAATAAATTTGACAACTATGTAGATTTCCTTCTTCTTATAATATACATCCCCATACTTGTCCTAACTGTTATTCCCCAACTCACTACCCTCACTGTGGGTGGAGGATTTACACGCTCTAATATGAGATGAAACCTAGATGTTACACGTAGCTGAACGTTGTTCGTGCTTTGTATATTGTACAGTTAGGGTATCTATAGTCAGAGTGTTCCTGTAAGAATCCAATCAAGGACTTATCTTTATATGCGACGCGACAGTCATAGACTTGTTTGCAACGCAGAGTAGATATATAACAGTGTGCAGTTGCGTCTCATCTGAAGATACTTATCCACACGAGTCTCTGAGAGTGTAGAATATAGTACCCTACAGTGTCCCTTGGCGCGTCTCACTCTCTTTGTCGTGCGTGTAGACCTCTCAGCGCTATATATCTGCATCACGCTAATGCAGCAAGCATCTCGTACGCATCTGATCCGGACTACGCGTCACACGATGTGTTCATCGTGCACTGCATCTCTCTAACCCCTTGCATCACACGACAATTTGCCAAATCGGCGCTCATGTACCACATCTCTTATCTAGAACACGCGCTTCTCACACATACTCTTTCATGGTCCTCTCCACAGCGTTTTATTGGTCCGACACAGCAGGAATTTTTGCATTGTACCAGGGACGGTGCACTATTTTCCCTGCACTGACAATTTTTTCTGTCCTTTTTTGAGAACATCTGCGGACCGGCAGCGGATGGCCCACGGACTGGCATCTGTCCGCGGACCACCACTTTGAGAAGCACTGATCTAGAAGACTAGAATGGCCAGGGGCGTTTTATCAAAAAACCATCGAACAATTATATCAAACTTAAAACGTTTTTAATTCTATCAAATAGATTCCCTCCCCCCTCCCCTTTTAAAGAAAAAGGATATTCCGTGTCGTTTTGACTTAAAATATCTACACATAATCCTATTCAAATCATTTTTAGACACTTGTCATGCTTGTAAAACTCACCAGTAGCATTTTCGAGGGAGGGGGGTGCTAAAGACGCTCCCCCAAATCCCCGAGTCATGTGAGCAGGACCTAGAGTCTGTAACGCATACATAAAATTGTATATTTTGTGGTAACGGGCATGAGAGAACCAAACGGAGCTGCGGTTAGATCACAAATGCTTTGATGTCAACATCAAACGACGCAGTGTAACAATTTCATATGTTATCTTGTGGATTCTCAAACTTAAGGATTATAATTAGATTTAATTTTCGTGTCTTGATAGCATACGCCAACCAGCGTCTGATGGCCTACCGACCGGCACATTGAGAAGCACTGATTAAAAAAAAAGAAAAAAAAGTCATTAAATAAATTGTAAGCGACCAAATATTTCAGTGGAAGTTTTATTTAAAGTTACCCTTTTGATGTGACGTCACATTTCTTCAACCCCCCTCCCTCCCCCTCGTCACGCAACGTCACAAAAGTGTGACCCCCCTCTAGGTGCGTGACGTCATTTATGGACGGCCCCTTAATTAAAATAATGACATACTTTTAGATTGATTATGTTATTACATTTTTGTTCGGAACGAATCAATATTTTCAGATAGAGGTAAAGCAGATAGAGGCCAAAAGTTGGGGCAAAATCAAATATTAGTGTAAACCTATAAACAAAAATGTCACCATACACTGAGACCGTTGACCTGCACAGAAACACGAAATTTGTAAAGTAACGAATAACCTAGGATTAAAAGAAATAATCCACAGGAAATATATATGTCTAATATAAAAAAGTCTTCCTTGTTGTTGTTGATTTTCTCGTCCACGATCGGATGAATGGTTTAGTCAGCTATAAAGGACATACATACATACATACATACATACATACTTTGATTTACATATATATATATATATATACAAAATATACGGCTGCTTCTTTTATATAGAAGATTATTGAGTACTATGCTTAAGTCTAAACGTACATTTTTACAAGGTTTTTGTAAATGAAAGTATGTCGTTTGTAGTTTTCTGGTTTGTTCATACCAGGAACAAGGAGGATTTCTATGTTTTTTCCCCATAAATAATGTTTTAAGCCTATATCTATGTCTACCTGGGTGTTTGCATAAGATTATTTTGTGTTGTATGTCAGTTAAAACTTTATGTCTTTTGCTTTATTACTACTTTGCGATTTCCTTTCCTATTCTCTTCGGTTTCTTGGTTTAGTGAGTTAGCAAATTGTGTTACTCTTGTGTATTCATTTTTTCTTTCTTCTGCATAAAGTTTTTTTAAAGTTTGTTTCAAGATAAATAATTGTAATTTAGTTTTTAAAATTTCACTGGACTTCAAAGCAAAAGAAGTATATTGTATCATAGTTTTAAGCCTCAAATTTATTTCAATTTCAACCACTTACATTTAAGTCAATGTTTTTGGAATCTTAATTTTCGTATCCTAAAAAATTAAAAGCATTCGCGCTTTAAATTTTTAAGCAGTGTATTTTGTAACTTAATTAATTTTTTTTTACATTTTCATTTTAAAAATGTTAAATTAACTTTGAAAAGTATATTGATTTTTATTATATTGCTGTAAATTCGATGTTATAATTTTGAATGACATCCTGTTGAATGTTAATTAAATTATTTTAATTTTCATATGCATTTTATTGAATATGTATTTCCAAGTACTGATCTATAATTGTGTCAACTGTTAAGAGTAACAAAGAAAAAGAAACAAATAAATTCAAAATATTACATTCATGGAAAAGAACTGACCCAAACTAAAGATGCAAAATACTTAGGAGTCTTAATAAATGAGAAACTATCATGGAATCCCCATGTCAATGAAGTTATTAAAAAATCAAACAAAACCTTAGGCTTTATAAAAAGGAACTTTAACAAATGTAATAGAGATATAAAACTAAAATGCTACCTCACTTTGGTGAGACCTGCACTAGAATATGCATCTTCTGTATGGGACCCATCCACCAAAGAAAACATTGATAAACTAGAACAAATTCAAAAAAGAGCTGCCAGATTCATTACTGGAGAATATTCGAAACTGACAAGAGTAACACCATTAGTTAAATCATTAAACCTTGAAACACTAGAGGATAGAAGAACCAAGAGCAAAGTAGTAATCATACATAAAGCAATTAATTCTAATTTAGAAATACAACACAAAGATAACTTAATACAACCCTCAGATAGACATAAGGATAAAAACACCTTTCTTATTCCGTATGCAAGAACAAACACATACAAGTTTTCCTTCTTCCCGTCCGGAATTCGGGCGTGGAATGGGTTGCCTGAAGAATCCAGGAAAACCAACACTTTATCAACATTTAAATCTCTAATAAAAATGCAGGACTAAACACAAACCATAGATAAGCGTAGGACGCAATAATCTTCTGTATAGAAGGAGCGTCTGTAAACAGATAAGATAAGATAAGATAATTAAAATTTAAAAAAATGATATTCCCAAGTTTACACGAATTAATGTTGCCCATTTTAAAATGTTTTATTCGTAGATGAAAATGATAAACTTTTTCGTTATTATAGTAGAATGAATTGTGTTCCCTTTCAATATAAATACAATACTCTTGTAAACTGATTTTGAATAAAGATAAAGAAATGAATATTTATATCACATGCACTATGGCGAATACGAGAATGAAGACAAATATTTATAAAATGCTTAAGTAAAAAGAAAAACAACACCCAACTACTTAAATTAATAGAAAGTTTACACTGTTCTAATGAGAAAATTCTTCTATTTTTTATCTGTCAATGATGCTGGTTGATGAATGTTACAAATGTTGCCATTTTGTGACAGATTAACGTTTACAATATAGTTACATAAGAAAAATATACTTGAGCTTCACAGGTCATGAACCACTGTCTTTAAGGGTGCAGAAAGATTTGACAAAATTCGTATTGAAAAGCTCGAAAGAAGCTAACAATTAAATTGATGATCGTTTCATATTTTAAAGTTCCATAAATTATGAGAAATAAACGGTTAACAACGAATTTGCGAATCAGAAGGGGATACAAAAGGCATGAGTTATAAAATAAACGTATAAGGAATCAGGTTAAATGAAAAATAGATTCCAAATGCGCATAAATATTATCTAAAAATGTATACCAAAAATAAATCTTTCCGAAAATATTTTTTAAAAGATACGCCCCGCCCCATAAATGATAAATCTTCAGAATTATTAGTCAATTTATATACACTTTATCAGCATTATATTTTATAGTTAAGCAGACAAATAAAAGTAATATAAGTGCTTACTGAATACTGCATGGAGAAGGTGCACCTTTATAACGATCCAGTAAAAAAATATTCTTAAAAGCAATTAAAGGACTTTTTTTAAAATCAGCACTGCTTGGCGTGGGTGAGTTTGTTTTCAAAATTTCCGAGTTATGCATGTTGCTACAAAGATTAAAAATATAATTACCATCGTGTCACTTGTCCAAAGACGTTTCTTACGGGCGGTGAGGATGCATACATGACCCCCTCTTTAAATTCTTTGAATATCTGAGTTTGCCCACATACTCTCGTTTTCATGTAAAAAGATTTGATGCCATGATGAATAAATGAGATGTAAATCTTAGTTGGCCCATCATGTTTTATTTTTAGCCAAGAAAATTTTTTCAGATATACGGCCTTCGATTAAAGCTACCACGACATTCTGGAAAAATATTGAAATTCAAGGTTTGTGTTAGATTAAACACTAACTGTGAACTTAACATTATCAAAATCCTAACAAATTCTTTATGTTAATTCTAGGCATAATCTGGTAGAGTTACATTTAGACATGATTAAACTAAATTAAATAATATCAGAATGACGGAAAACACATCAACATAGACCATGTGTACAACGGATGGACCGAGTTGAATGAAAGACGTACACCTTTAAATGACATGCGGCCTTTGGTAGTGTGTGTTTCTGCCTGAAGTTGTGTAGTTGAGAATACATAATATAAAATACTGAAAAGTTTCTGTTTTGAAGTATTTAATTATAATTCATTTTCTGTCATGTTGTTTTAGTGACAGAGCTAGTGGAAGAGCTAGTTAACAAGCTCCTGACAGAGCTATTGACAGAGGTAGTTGAAGAGCTAGTGGCAGAATTAGTTAGCAACCTTTTGACATAACTAGGTACAGAGCTAGTGGCAGAGCTAACTTGCAGAACTAGTTAGGAAGCTATTGACAAAACTAGTGACAGAGCTAGTGACTGAGCTAGTGGCAGAACTAGTTAGCAAACTATTGACACGTCTATTGACATAGCTAGTGACAGAGCTAGTGGCAGGGCTAGTTAACAAGCTATAGACAGACCTATTGACAGGGCTAGTGACGAAGCTAGTGACAGAGTTAGTTGCAGAGCTAGTGGCAGAGCTAGTAGCAGAACTACTTAACAAGCTATTGGCAGAGCTATGGGAAGATTTAGTGGCAGAAAAAGTTAGCAAGCTATTGGCATAACTAGTGACAGAGCTAGTGGCAGAGCTATTGGCAGAGTTAGTTAACAAGCTATTGAAAGAGCTATTCAAGGTAGTAGTGGCAGAGCTAGTTAACCAGATATTGACAGAGCTATTGACAGAGCTAGTGACAGAGCTATTGACAGAGCTATTGGCAGAGTTAGTTAACAAGCTATTGAAAGAGCTATTGAAGGTAGTAGTGGCAGAGCTAGTTAACCAGCTATTGACAGAGCTTGTGAGAGAGCTAGTGACAAAGCTAGTTAACAAGCTATATACAAAGCTAGTGACAGAGCTAGTGGGTGATCTTGTGTCAGAACTAGGGACATAGCTAGTTAACAAGCCATTGACAGAGCTAGTGACAGAGCTACCGGCAGAGCTAGTGGAAGATATAGTTAACCAGTTATTGACAGAGCTAGTTAACAAGCTATTGACAGAGCTAGTGGCAGAGCTAGTTGCAGAGCTAGTGGAAGAGCTAGTTAAAAAGCTATTGTTAGAGCTAATTGCAGAGTTAGTTATCAAGCTATTGACAGAGCTATTGACAGAGCTAGTGGCAGAACTAGTTAACAAGCTATAGACAAAGCTAGTGACAGAGCTAGTGGCAGAGCCAGTTAACAAGCTATAAACAGATCTATTGACAAAGCTAGTGGCAGAGCTAGTGGAAGAGCTAGATAACAAGCTATTGTTAGAGCTAATTGCAGAGCTAGTTATCAAGCTATTGACAGAGCTATTTACAGAGCTGGTGACAGAGCTAGTGACAGAGCTAGTGGCAGAGCTAGTTAACAAGCTATTGATAGAGCTAGTTGCAGAGCTAGTTAACAAGCTATAGACAGAGCTATTGGCAGGGCTAGTGACAGAGCTAGTGACAGAGGTAGTGGCACAGCTAGTTAACAAGCTAGTGGCAGAGCTATTGACATAGCTAGTGGCAGAGCTATTTAACAAATTATTGACACATCTATTGACATAGCTTGTGACAGAGCTAATGGAAGAGCTAGTTAACAAGCTATTGATAGAGCTAGTGGCAGAGCTAGTTAGCAAGCTATTGACATAACTAGTGACAGAGCTAGTGGCAGAGCTATTGGCAGAGTTAGTTAACAAGCTATTGAAAGAGCTATTCAAGGTAGTAGTGGCAGAGCTAGTTAACCAGATATTGACAGAGCTATTGACAGAGCTAGTGACAGAACTATTGACAGAGCTATTGGCAGAGTTAGTTAACAAGCTATTGAAAGAGCTATTGAAGGTAGTAGTGGCAGAGCTAGTTAACCAGCTATTGACAGAGCTTGTGAGAGAGCTAGTGACAAAGCTATTTAACAAGCTATATACAAAGCTAGTGACAGAGCTAGTGGGTGATCTTGTGTCAGAACTAGGGACATAGCTAGTTAACAAGCCATTGACAGAGCTAGTGACAGAGCTACCGGCAGAGCTAGTGGAAGATATAGTTAACCAGTTATTGACAGAGCTAGTTAACAAGCTATTGACAGAGCTAGTGGCAGAGCTAGTTGCAGAGCTAGTGTTAGTGCTAGTGGCAGAGGTAGTTATCAAGCTATTGACAGAGCTATTGACAGAGCTAGTGACAGAGCTAGTGACAGAGCTAATGGCAGAGCTAGTTAACAAGCTATAGACAAAGCTAGTGACAGAGCTACTGACAGAGCTAGTGGCAGAGCTAGTTAACAAGCTATTGACAGATCTATTGACAAAGCTAGTTACAGAGCTAGTGGAAGAGCTAGTTCAAAAGCTATTGTTAGAGCTAATTGCAGAGTTAGTTATCAAGCTATTGACAGAGCTATTGACAGAGCTAGTGGCAGAACTAGTTAACAAGCTATAGACAAAGCTAGTGACAGAGCTAGTGGCAGAGCCAGTTAACAAGCTATAAACAGATCTATTGACAAAGCTAGTGGCAGAGCTAGTGGAAGAGCTAGATAACAAGCTATTGTTAGAGCTAATTGCAGAGCTAGTTATCAAGCTATTGACTGAGCTATTTACAGAGCTGGTGACAGAGCTAGTGACAGAGCTAGTGGCAGAGCTAGTTAACAAGCTATTGACATAACTAGTGACAGAGCAAGTGGAAGAGCTAGCTAACAAGCTATTGATAGAGCTAGTTGCAGAGCTAGTTAACAAGCTATAGACAGAGCTATTGGCAGGGCTAGTGACAGAGCTAGTGACAGAGGTAGTGGCACAGCTAGTTAACAAGCTAGTGGCAGAGCTATTGACATAGCTAGTGGCAGAGCTATTTAACAAATTATTGACACATCTATTGACATAGCTTGTGACAGAGCTAATGGAAGAGCTAGTTAACAAGCTATTGATAGAGCTAGTGGCAGAGCTAGTTAGCAAGCTATTGACATAACTAGTGACAGAGCTAGTGGCAGAGCTAGTGGCAGAGCTATGGACAGAAATAGTGACAGAGCTAGTGGCAAAGCTAGTGGCAGAGCTATGGACAGAACTAGTGGCAGAGCTAGTGGCAGAGTTAGTTAACGAGCTATTGACATAGCTAGTTGCAGAGCAAGTTGCAGAGCTAGTGTTAGTGCTAGTGGCAGAGCTAGTTATCAAGCTATTGACAGAGCTATTGACAGAGCTAGTGGCAGAACTAGTTAAGAAGCTATAGACATAGCTAGTGACATAGCTAGTGGAAGAGCTAGTTAACAAGCTATTTTTTGAGCTAATTGCAGAGCTAGTTATCAAGCTATTGACAGAGCTATTGACAAAGCTAGTGAAAGAGCTATTGACAGAGCTAGCGACAGAGCTATTGGCAGAGCTATTGGCAGAGCTATTGGCAGAGCTATTGGCAGAGCTATTGGCAGAGCTAGTGGCAGAGCTAGGTAACAAGGTATTGAGAGAGCTTGTGGCTGAGCTAGTGACAGAGCTAGTGGCAGAGCTAGTTAACAAGCTATTGAAAGAGCTAGTGTCAGAGCTTGTGACAGAGCTAGTTGCAGAGCTAGTTAAGAAGATATTGAAAGAGCTAGTGACAGTGCTAGTGTCAGAGCTAGTTAACCAGCTATTAACAGAGCTTGTGACAGAGCTAGTGACAGAACAAGTTAACAAGCTATATACAGAGCTAGTGAACACAGCTAGTGGCAGAAGTAGTTAATAAGCTATTGACAGAGCTATAGCCACAGCTAGTGGCAGAGTTAGTTAACGAGCTATAGACATAGCTAGTGGTAGAGCTAGTTACAGAGCTAGTGTTAGTGCTAGTGTCAGAGCTAGTTATCAAGCTATTGATAGAGCTAGTTGCAGAGCTATTTTACAAGCTATTGACAGAGCTAGTGATAGAGCTAGTGGAAGAGCAAGTTAACAAGCTATAGACAGAGCTATTGACAGGGCTAGTGACGACGCTAGTTAAAGAGTTAGTGGTGGCAGAGCTAGTTAACAAGTTATTGACAGAGCTAGTGGCACAGCAAGTTAACAAGCTATAAAGAAAGCTAGTGACAGAGCTACTGACATATCTAGTGGCAGAGCCAGTTAACAAGCTATTGACAGATCTATTGACATAGTTTGTGACAGAGCTAGTGGAAGAGCTAGTTAACAAGCTCCTGACAGAAATATTAAAAGAGCTAGTTGAAGAGCTAGTTGTAGAGCTAGTTAATAAGCTATTGACAGGGCTAGTGAAAGAGCTAGTTAACAAGCTATTGTCAGAGCTAGTGACAGATCTAGTGGGCAGAGCTAGTGGCAGAACTAGGGACAGAGCTACTTAACAAGCTATTGACAGAGCTAGTGGCAGAGCTAGTGGCAGAGCTAGTTAACAAGCTTTTTACAGAGCTAGTGACAGAGCTAGTTAACAAGCTATAGACAGAGCTAGTGGCAGAGCTAGTGGCAGAACTACTTAACAAGCTATTGACAGAGGTAGTGCCAGAGCTAGTGCAGAATTAGTTACCAATCTTTTGACATAACTAGTAACAGAGCTAATGGCAGAGCTAGCTTGGAGAACTAGTTAGGAAGCTATTGACATAACTATTGACAGAGCTAGTGACTGAGCAAATGGCAGAACTAGTTAACAAGCTATTGACAGAGCTAGTGGCAGAACTAGTTAGCACGCTATTGACTTAACTAGTGACAGAGTTAGTGGCAGAGCTTTGGACAGAACTAGTGACAGAGCTAGTGGCAGAACTAGTGTCAGAGCTATGGACAGAGCTAGTGGCAGAGCTAGTTAACAAACTATTGACAGGTCTATTGACATAGCTAGTGACAGAGCTAGTGGCAGAACTAGTTAACAAGCTATAGACAGAGCTATTGACAGGGCTAGTGATGGAGCTAGTGACAGAGTTAGTTGCAGAGCTAGTTAACAAGCTATTGTCAGAGCTGGTGACAGAGCTAGTGACAGAGCTAGTGACAGAGCTAGTGGCAGAGCTAGTTAACAAGCTAAAGACAAAGCTAGTGACAGAGCTACTGACAGAGATAGTGGCAGAGCCAGTTAAAAAGCTATTGACAAATCTATTGAGAAAGCTAGTGACAGAGCAAGTGGAAGAGCTAGTTAACAAGCTATTGACAGAGCTAGTGGCAGAGCTAGTTAACAAGCTGTAGACAGGGCTATTGACAGGGCTATTGACGGAGCTAGTGACAGAGCTAGTGGCAGAGCTAGTTAACAAGCTAAAGACAAAGCTAGTGACAGAGCTACTGACAGAGATAGTGGCAGAGCCATTTAAAAAGCTATTGACAAATCTATTGAGAAAGCTAGTGACAGAGCAAGTGGAAGAGCTAGTTAACAAGCTATTGACAGAGCTAGTGGCAGAGCTAGTTAACAAGCTATAGACAGGGCTATTGACAGGGCTATTGACGGAGCTAGTGACAGAGATAGTGGCAGAGCTAGTTATCAAGATATTGACAGATCTAGTGACAGAGCTAGTGGCACAGCTAGTTAACAAGCTATAAAGAAAGCTAGTGACAGAGCTACTGACATATCTAGTGGCAGAGCCAGTTAACAAGCTATTGACAGACCTATTGACATAGTTTGTGACAGAGCTAGTGGAAGAGCTAGTTAACAAGCTATATATTGAGATAGTTGCAGAGCTAGTTAACAAGCTCCTGACAGAGCTATTAAAAGAGCTAGTTGAAGAGCTAGTTGTAGAGCTAGTTAATAAGCTATTGACAGGGCTAGTGACAGAGCTAGTTAACAAGCTATTTTCAGAGCTAGTGACAGAGCTAGTGGCAGAGCTAGTGGCAGAACTAGGGACAGAGCTACTAACAAGCTATTGACAGAGCTAGTGGCAGAGCTAGTGGCAGAGCTAGTTAACAAGCTATTGACAGAGCTAGTGACAGAGCTAATGGAAGAGCTAGTTAACAAGCTATTGATAGAGCTAGTGACAGAGCTAGTGGCAGAGCTTGTTAGCAGGCTATTGACATAAACTAGTGACAGAGCTGCTAGTGGCAGAGCTACTGGCAGAGCTATGGACAGAACTAGTGACAGAGCTAGTGGCAGAGCTAGTGGCAGAGCTAAGGAAAGAACTAGTGGAAGAGCTAGTGGCAGAACTAGCGAGAAGGGTAGTAGAAGAACTCGGGGGCAGAAATAGTGGCAGAGCTGGGTTAAATAAGATTCGATCAACACAAGACGTTGGTAGCAGTTCCAACAGAATCATCTTTGTTTAATTGCTCCACATCAATAAGGCATTGAAAAGATATCTTTATGTTAAGATATCTTTATCTTAAGATATCTTTATCACTCACAATGACATAACCTCTTTTTATTACGAATGATACACAACTTTTCAAACACTCGTTTCTACTGTTCTACACACAACTTTCCTCGTATACTAAACATGTAAGTGACTCCAGCCATCTTATCTTTACAAAAACCTTTAGTTTCTTTGTCATGATCTTGGTCACTTTCCAATTCTGAGAGCCAATAAACAGAGCCACTTTTACATTTGTGTTGAAAATTTTAGGTTTGATCTTCCTGGATAGGGCACGTGCGTTGCATATGGGGCGTAGAGCATTTAAAGGCATCTCTAGCTTTGTTGATACGAATTTTTATGTCTTCATCAGCCCCCCCCCCTCCCCATCGTTATTCACCTCGCTTCCGAATTTGTTATTTAAGTTTCTTTTTCATCTGGCTGAATAGGTAGGATTTTTAATTTTTTTATTTACATGGCTTATGTTTTGCTTTTTTTTATTTCTGGGCCTACCTTTTTGCCCCCTTCAGATAGTTAATTCAACAGATTTCATATTACTAAAAATGTTTTGCAAGTTGGAGGTACATTTGTTAAGCGGTATGCGCGCGCAGTTGGCGTACCGAGAGTCGCGTATTCCAGTTACCGTGAAGGCAGGAATCTATTTCAGAGGATTAGTTGGGGCATGAATCTTTGTGGAGGCGATTAGGCATTGTTTCCCTCGACCCCCACCCTCCCGGCATGCCCCTTGTGCCGTGGCCTGTGAACGCTGCTTCAATTGCCAAATAGGCCAGCATGGGCTTAGCGTTCTACTTACAATATACGTAATAAATAACGTATGACGCAATACTATTACTTATAAAAGAATAGAATGTAATGTCAAAAAAAAATCTTTAAAGAAATTATAATTATTTACATTATAAAACGTTTGTACTCAACGAATCTATTTGTCTTTAATACACGATAACTTAATCTTCAAATAAATGAAAACAGAATTCTTAAAAAATTACTCAAGGTAACTTTGATTAGTTTTAGAGTTTTACATTACCTATGGTATTCAAAACATTAAAATGTATATTAATACCAGTTCAGAAGCCATTTAAAAATAATATTCGGTTTTAAATTTTGACCTAATACCGACTTCGATCTAATACATTTTCTTCATTTTTGAGTATGTTTCTAAAAAAATAATTTTTTTAATACATTTTCGTAACACATACTTTATTAATGGCATAGAGCCCATAGAACAAAGGGTTCTAATCAATTACCCATGCTTGTGACTTTCCTGGTATTGAATTTGAGCTCTTTGTCATTTTGTTTAAATCTTGCAAACAAAAACATAATAGCGTATCTTTCTTTCTGTATAAATCTCAGAAGACTGAATTTCGACTAAAAAATGTATTATTGCGTAAGATAGCTTAGGAACACCAAAAACTGCTTATTCTTGATCATCGGAACAGGATATCCAAGATAATTCTCACATTTTAGATATTCTCTAATGAATTTGCTCATGCTGATTTTCCATCGAGTGCCTCCCCAGGTGGCAGAAGGGGAAAGCCCACTAGATATGGAGGTTGCTGGGATATAAGATACCCGGGGCGGGCCACAATCAGACCCTTCTTCCTTGTACTTGTAGGAAGCGGAGGGATCCACAAAAGCTAAGGATCCTTTCTAAAAAAAACTTAAGCAGTAGCCTAGAGAGCTCCCACCCCCAGACAATTGCGTGCATTGCTAGCAATCCGGCTTTGTAAATAATTAACGTTGCCCAACCACCTGAAAATAAAATTAGCGGAAATCGATTTATGAACATATTTGTATTGTGACTTGGAATGTAAAAAGCCTAATTAGAGCAGTAGCTTTAGCCAACCGTGTAAACCAAATGGTAAAATATAAAATATCTATCGCTGCATGACACGAAAATCGATGAAAATAATCAGACATGTTTAAAACAAACGAATAAATCACTATTTTATATTGGTAACAACACCAACCCAGTAGGAACCAAATGAGCCGTAAAAAATAAACACTCAGTGCAGTCACAGGATACAAACTAGAAAATAAAAGATTGTGTATGTTGCATATGGGAAGAAAAATCTTCATAATAAGATCTAAAGTATTTATTAATATATATGCTCCCACCAAAGATAAGGAAGATGAGAAAAAAATCCTTTTTATCAAACACTACCAAATCTACGAAGAGTAATCACTGCATAATATTTAAATAGGGATATGAAACTTCAATTCCCGAAACCCTAATCATTTTAGCCAAACGCCTAAAGAGCACCCGCCCACGTTTTTAGTCATATTACATCATAGTACTTATTTTAAATTTAAAAAATTTAAAATTTATTTTCTTCTTTTTAGTCCGCTTATAAAAAAAAGTTTTTTAAAATCTTTTTTTTTACTTCTATTTATTTTTTTCTTTTTAGTCTAAGTGTATGCTATGGTGAGTTTTGAAGTATTGATTTTGTTCAAATATAATACGCATTGCCCGACAAACATTTACAGACTGGAAATGACTGATCTCCTCTTGATGTTAAACATGGTTTTTGTGGTCGGGGTTGGTGTGAACTCGGCACGTGAATGTAATGTTAACATGGACAGACGGATAATACAACGGCTTATATATAGATAAACTAAACGTTCAATAATTTAATAACGGTACATTCGATCGATCTGAAATTTTAATACAATGCATTGTCATCCAAGATCGATCTGTGGTAAAATTTTGAGATCTCTAGGACAATTAAAAGTGGTTTAATTTTTCGTTGGCAGATTTGAAAAATTGAGGACAGACAAACCAACATACAGCAACGAAAGTGAGTTAATAAAAACGTTGTAAAATTGCTCGGAGGCAGACTTAGGCTTACATGGATAGATAATGTAGAGAAAGATCTACAGCACATGGGATCCCACGCATAGAGAAGAAATAATTAGTAGGGTAAACCAGTCAGGCCAAAGCCCTATATGGGTTGTTGATTTGAAGGGGTTGATGAATGTGACATTGAGATATTTTCATTGGAAATATTTTTTGAGTGGTGCTTCTAGTCTGTCTGTCTATCATCTATCGATATATCGATACTTATATACACTTATTCATCCATCCATCCATCCATCCATCCATCCATCCATCCATCCATCCATCCATCCATCCATCCATCCATCCACCATCAATCCATCCATCCATCCGTTCGTCCGTCTGTATAAAAATGTATTTAAAAATATAAAACGAACTTCATATTGTAAGGAATTTAGGTTTAACTTGCATTGACCGCCAGGAGCTGAGATCAACGACTGACCACCACTAGCGCGAAGCTGAGCGCGGGCCTTTAGATTTAGGGCGGTAAGAGGGTCTGGAGATAAGACAGGGAATGAAATAGAAGCCGACTTCTGACCATGACTGGGTGTCCGCGGGGCTGGCCAAGGTGTGAACTGCCCCAGGGTAGATAGGATGACCAGACGCGCAGGTGGTCTGGGTGGGGGTAGGTAAGTGGTGGGGGTCTCACCAGAGACAGTTATGTCAAATAGGCCCCACCCCCGTCTAAATAGGGATGGTTCCAGATGATTGACAGATTACTTCGGACAATGGAATTTCAGGTGCGGAGTCTGAAGGGTATTAGAGGGGAGGCACTCATAAGAAAAAGAGCCAGGCTAGGGGACGAGAGAAGAGACTCTTGTGAGACAGACCGCTAGGGAAAGTGTAGACTGGTAGAGTGTTGGACTGTAGAGATTAGCTTAAGTGAGAAGTAGCAAGAAAGGAAGAAATGAAGTAATAAACAGAATTAATAAGTGTTCAAGTCGTCTTAGAGTCTTTGTGTTTGAAGTGAGTAAAAGCAGAGAGCTTAGTCACAGGAGTACCCAGGTTGTCGACAATATGTATGCTTTAACTTTAATGTCTAAATGCTTTTCATAAACATATCAAAATTTTTACGTGTGAACAAGCTACAAAGACAATCTAAAGCACAATTAATAGAGATGAATAATCCACACTAACCGGAATGAGTGTGATAATGGGGTTTGCATTTTAAATTTTAATCCTTAAGAGGATTTATATATTTTCCTTGATATCGAAATTTCATAATTGACATTGTGAGAATTGTTCAATTATATGAATGCAGTGGCGTAGCGTGGGTATATGCCGCCCGGGGCAGAACATAGGTTTGCCGCCCCGCCCTCCCCCCGAAAAAATAAGTTGATGCTATACAGAAAATATAACTCTTTATTAGAAAGTAATAAGGACACTATACATTTTTATGTAAGAAATATAGAAGAGCTTTTATTTCTTTATTAAAATTGAAGTTTTCTGCTTTTCCTCATTGCAGGATATTTCATGTATCAATATTTTAAGCCATGTGAAGCTCAATAGCCAAGAAAGCTATAGAGAAGTCAATGTTGGTGTATTCATCATTGATCGTAATCAATTTTTCATTAACTTAAATTTAGATAAGCTTCTCTCACAGTAGGCAGCTGGCATTAATGATGACAGTTTTTGTTAAGGAATATTCGAAATAATTGTATTTTATTAGGCACGTTAAATTGGAGATTAAATATCTTAATAAATTTGAATTAAACATATCGGTTTAAATTCAATAATTCATTTTTTACCCGTGAGGTAACAGTCCTGGCTTGACAGTGTCATTTGTGATATGTACTATAATTTGAGGCAAAATTTTAATGTCCAGTAGATTACCTGTTTTACGAAAATCATATCTGTTTTCCGACTTCTGTAACTGCCAAAGCCTCACAAGAAATTCTGCAGCAACGTCATCTTATGAAGAATACAACTTACTTCTCAAGTGTTTTTTTCTAGATAACATGGCTACATGATCGCCAATGATTTGCTCTCTCGTTCTTTGACTAAAAGGTTCAATTAAAATGATAACGTATCCACATAAAAGTTTACCAAACGCCAAAGCACCCTTTTACGTATTCCAATAGTTTCTCTGTGAGTAGTCTTTTTATCACCATAATTTTGAGCAGCATTGACTTCATAAAATATATGTTTCCAGATTGCATATAATTCCAAATATAATTAAAAAAGTAGAAAATAAAAAGATTTAAATGTGACAAACAAAGTTCCTTGTCTGGACATAGAAAAGAAATAAAAACAACGTTTTAGTGATCCAAAAATAGTCTGAGAGTTCGTTTTAGATGGAGCATCACGTAAAGAAATCACGTTTAATTAACGGTTTGAGCAAAGAAATAATTGAAAATTGAGATTGGTGTCTTTGAGACTTTATTGAGCCCCCTGTATACTTTCCAGCCACGAAGAAGTATTAACTAACGTTTTTTGCGGCTCATTATTTTAAGTCCATTAAATTTTAGAAATAATTTTAGATATCTCGTAACTATATTCATTTTTGTTTCAATGAAATCTTTGTAAGATTCTACAACGCCTATACTTACTGTATTTAATCATTACACAGCACACAACTGTACTTTTATGTTTGATCCTTTCGTGAAAAGTATTGAGAGCTATTGAAAACAATGGAATAATATTTGATATCTTGTACTAGAAAATTGAGTTTTGGAAAACTGTATCTTTTAAAACTGCAACGAGCTAGTGTTTAATTTGAGGTGAACAGTTTTAGCCCTTTTTCACACGATGTTCTCGAAGCACTGTATCGTAATATGTTAGCAGATGCACCAGTACATCTACAAAAAATATAACATAAAAGCTTATGAAAAACAATTTGGTATAAAGAAAAAAGGAACTTTATTAAAATATGTGAACATATCTAATGCCAAAACTTAAAAACTCCATAATGAATCTAAAGTTATGAAATTTATTTTTAATTTTTTCATTTTTAGAAGATAATTTAAAATGGGGAATTTGCCGCTCATGTATGAAATTGATCGGGTACAGTTATTTTCGCTTCTACAACCGGAGTAGTTGTCAAATTTGAAGAATCATTAAGTTAACAGCGGATCAGTGTCACGTTCTCATACCACTTAAGCCTCTTGGTTTTTCAGTTCAATAGCAAATTTATCAGAATAATTTATATCTAATAAGGAATTTGACGTTTTGGCAGAAGAAACGTTCACATATTTTAGAATAGTTACTTTATTTAAAAAAAATCAATTTCTTATTTTAGTATTTAATTTATTTTGATAAAAATTTCCACTAAAATTCATTCTTAGAAGCTAATTAAGGAGAAGGAATTTTCCAACCCTAAAATAGTGCCGCCAGGGCATTTGCCCACTTTGCCCCTCTCTCGCTACGCCACTGAATGAATGCTCAAGTTGATAATTATTTTTGAGTAAACATGATAAATTTCAGGAGCCCAATAGCCGAAGTAGTTTTAACTTTATCTTTGGGAAACAGTTCGTATACGTGCAATTCTCTGTCTAATTTTTAAAAAAAATCTCACTGTAATCTGTGTGTATTTCTGAATTTTCAATTCTTGTGATTTTCAATGCAAAGAAATAATAAAGAAAATGCATGCGTCCTCAACTTTAAAACTTTAACATAATATCGATAAATAAAATGAACATCCAATAACATTTAATGACTCTAACTGAACTGTAGAACATTCGAGTCAATAAATTATTCTACCTGACCTTGCAATTGTTAAACGACTTTTATAATTAGAGTATTGATTATTAGCTAGCAGTTGCAGGATACGACAGGTCGATGCATGACTCCAAGTCTTGAATTTAATGCAAGCCCTTTCTACACAATGTCAAAGACCTCCAGAGATTGAAGTAGCGTTGCCGCCAACCATGTCTGAGGTCGCTTTATTAATACTTATTTTCGGTAAGATATTAAACATGAAATACTATACGTTAATTAAAATAAGCATCAATGCATTTTCAAATATTTAGCCACGTATAACTAGACTTGCTAATTTGTTTTAAGTGATTTATAAAAAATGCACTGATAAAAATATATTACTTCTCTAGTTAGACAATACTTACAGATTTGTTGTATTCCTAAGACATTTAACTGGATTGGACGATGATCTATTCTTAGCAACGTTAATATATAAATACAGTGGTGCCTCGGTATATGTCTTTAATCCGTTCCTGAGCCTGGAATGTATACCAAAAAGGACTTATGCCAAACGTATTTTCCCATAATAAATAAAGGGAAAATGTTTAATACGTTCCCTTGACAAAATCATATTGTTATTTACACATTATACATTCTTTGCGTGGTTGTATAAAATAATTTAAACACTGCTTAATGCTAAAACATATAAATACAAAGAACATTGACGAAATTTGTTTCTTTTTCATGTTATCCAGATCCAACGCAATTGTTTAACTTGGTCTAATGTTCCTGATCTTTGTTTAGCAATCTATTTTAACCCTTAGAAACATTTGCCCGTCTTTGCTTTTCATAATCCTAGGAATCGTATTTTTCGGCATTCGGTTTGCCACAACTAAGTCTCGTCGGTGCATGTCGATTTCATCCTTTACGACAATCTCATTTTTTCGTTGCTTTGCTCCTTTTATTAACTTTCTTAGAACTCATAGTAAGTGAATTTAATAAAAAAATTACGAGAAAAACACAAAACAAGAGACAATTGACAGTTATGGCCCGATTCGTTCATTGTATGGTAGCAACTGTCGTACTAACACAGTTGAATATTGCGTGGTGTGCTTTGATTCATATAAGTTATGCATGCGCGATGTGTCATTTTGACTTATACAAGTTCTAGTATGTGGGTCATATTCCTAAGTTCGTATACCAAGGAAAATGTTTCGCGTCTAAACAGGACGTATAGCAGTTTTGAATTATTTCAAAGCAGACGTATAAATATTATACAGTGGAACCTCTCATAAAGAGCAATTCACATAACTAGCATTTTTTGTGTGAAAAAGTTGCTCCTTAGCGAGCGAAAGTTCGCATAACGAGTGATGCAGGAAGCGAAAGTCCCTTTCCCTGGAAACTCATTTGTAAGCCGGCACTTCCGCCCCGATGCATTAGTGAGTATGTGTTTAGCAATCGGTCTTTTAGCGTATTGTATTCGTGTGTGATTATCCATTTTTACATTATCAATTGAATTCAGACAGTATTCGTAATTTTTTAATGTGTCATAACATGTGCTAAAATATCTTTAAAAAAAACAAAAAACAAAAAAAAACACAAGAAGACAATCACAAGTGAGAAAAAAATAACTGTTGAAATGAAACGTAAAATCATTAAAAGCAAGAACAAGGTGTTAGCGTGGCTAATCTAGCGCGCACTTACAATTGGCTAACATCAATGATCTGAAGTATTATCAAGAACAAAACCAAAATTAAGGAGTTGGATGCTTCATAGGGAGTGTCAAAAATGTCTACGAAACGGTTAAGACACATTTCCGTCAAATTTTGAAGCGTCGGCAAAAACAAATGTCTTCAGAAAGGTTTCTAGTTAAAAAGGATTAATTATTTGTCATAAATTCATATTTTTATTTTCGTTTTTTGTTTCAAATCGAATTACATTCCAGGTTGTTACACTCTTTAACAATTCATAAGTAATTTTATTTGAATAAATGTTAATACAAATTTTTGAAAAATAAGTATTTTTTCAGCATGGATTGCATTATCGTATTTTACATTGCTTTGTATGGGAAAATTGTTTCGTTTAACGAGTGTTTCGCTTAACGAGTAAAACTCTGGAACGAATTATGCTCGTTATAAGAGCTTCCACTGTATATATATATATATATATATATATATATATATATATATATATATATATATATATAATATATATATATATATATATATATATTAGAGCTGTTAACTATTAATTTAAATTTAATCGTCAACTTTGAAAAATTAACGATAAATTAATAATTAATTTCGATTAAAGCCAAAAATTAAAATTTATGATGGCATAAGTAACATTTATTAAACGTTCTAGTTGAAAATTTAAATAATACTGGAATGTCTCCTTTATATGCCATCTTTTAAAAAACTACGCAAAAAGACAAGTGTGTTTTTATAACGAGCCGAGCTGAACAATCATTCACATGGAACTGAGGTAACTGGTATGCACAAAACGGTCTTGGCAAGGAATGACATTATCGGATATCGGTGTTCATTAAGTTTCCAATATTGAAGAGGGTTAATGGATTCAGGAACATTCATCTCAATTTTGTAACGCAGTAATTGATCAGAAGCGCTGCCGTCATTTTCTGTCTCTGAGTCAGACTCCATTACTGCCATTAGCTTAATACGCTTTTCATTTGGTTGGTTAAGTAGGCGATGTGTTAGAACCGTGGTAGGCAAACTTTATCAACATTTTTAACATTCCCGTCAGTCAATTGTTTAAAAACAAAATGTTCGTGTAATCGTCAGGAAATTTATTATTATTTATCGGTCGATATTTTTAATAATTTTTAAAAAAACTTTTTGACTTCCAATAATTTGTAAGTGATGGGTCGATTAATTGTTAAAAATAATTTAATAGTTAAAATTTTTAACGATTCATCGAGAAATTAATCGTTAATTTGCGCAGCCCCTAATATAAATATATAGCATACATAGGGGCCGTCCACAAATGAGGTCACGCGCCTAGGGGGAGGGGATCAAGAATTTTTGACGAAGTGTGACGATGGGGGGGGGGTTAAAGAAATGGGACGTCACATTAAAAAAAAATGTGCATCTTTAAATAAAATTGCCACTTAACTAATTCATTGCTTGCAATTTATTTAATGACGTTTTCAATGGCTTCACGAGTTTTATCTGTCAAAGTTCTGACAACTAGGTGTTTTGATACAACTTTTCCCCCTGAACATGAAACAAATATCATAAAACCCAAAGATTTGGTTATTTGAATGAATCAATGACAGGAAGTTAACGAGTCTTTGAAATACGCCAACATTATTTACCGTATATAATTACTCTAAGGCTGACCTTTTTTGGACAAAATCTAGGGTGAAAGATTGTGCAGCTTATGACCGTGTCATCGGTGATTTCTGCAATTTTAATGTATGCGCTGTCGCCACTTTTTACAGACACCTAAAAACATTTTAAAAAATCGGTTACTCTGTAACTCTTGCCTAACAAAGAGCACACAGACAAAGATAGGTTGTACAAAGTAAACAATCATTATGACCGAATTAGTTTGTAGTTTTAAAAAAAGTGTTCGATTTTGTTTACGCTTTCCTAATATTTTTTGGGGTCAGCTTACGAGCGGGTTACACACTTTTAATACTATTCTCTTCCAAAAGAGAGGGGTCGGCTTATGAACGAACGGGCTATAGAACGAGTATGTACGGTAGTTATCAGTTGTGACGAGCCAATTTTGCTTTAAAAATTAAAAAAAATCGACCCCCCCCCTCTCGTTTCCTTTTTCACTTCTATCACGACCATGTTAAAAAGGTACCTAGTCTAAATGTTTTTAAAAGTATATTTTAGTTGTTCAAAGATATTTACTGTAATAACAAAAAATATATGATAGCTGTTTTTTTATTTTTTTTGTGTTTTTTGGTGGGTGGAAAACAATTTGGGCTGGATTTAAATTTTTTAAAGTTAAAATTTTGGTTCGTAAATGGTTGGTGATGTAATAACTGTTACCACCGGCCCACAGGTGTTGACGCGACTTGCTGAAAAAAATTAACAAACTTGCGCCCCATTGTGTTTCTTGTGTAGGCCTAGCAGAACAACTGATTTTAATAAGACTTACAAAGTTGTCAGTAGTATGTTAAGTTTATCAAATAAAAGTTACTACCGCGGCCAATATTCCCTTTTAAATGCGTGGTTGCGCGGTCACGCAGTTATCTGGCAGACGCCGCGCAGCGGCTTAGAATAATCGCGTAGCAAATTGTGTAGTATTGCAAAAAAAAATTGATTCTGTGCAACTTTGCTAATGACTTTTTCTTACTTTGCACATGAACCAATGAACCTTAGAGGGAACATTGACCGCCGCCTAGCAGACATTATCCTTCAAGCTGCTTAGCCCTGTAACCTGACTGTACGTTTCATCATTTTGTTGACATTTTGCTTGAATGTTCAGTTGACGGGCGTCGCTAGGAAATTTTCCAGGGGGAGGCCAAAATACAATACGATTTTTAATTTAACTGACAATGCCATACAGGTTAAATTTTCAATTAAATTCAAGGTAAGTACAACATAAGGGCCGAAAAAAGCCTTAGAAATTAATAAGACCTACAAATTAGCGCTGTCATAGCTAAAATACAACATATGTTAATGCATTTAATAAATTAAAAACGCAAGTTCTCACGAGAAAATTAAATTTTGCTGTGAAATAATATACGTGTAGAAACTGAAACATTACCAAAGATAGATATCAGAAATTGTTTTACAGCTCAAAAAAAAATAAAAAAATAAAAGTAAAAACAACACGAAAAGTAGAGCAATCGCGGGATTCCAAAATGCCGTTATTATAGGATTTTGGGTGGTAGGGGGGGTCTGCAGCATCTTAACTGTTTCTAATTTGATTGTCGCTGTCACTTCTTCATTTCCTAAATTGGATATTGGAAGGTATGTCTGGACACACAACCTTTCAAATGAATTGAAATTGCAGATGATTCGTGATTGTTGGACCCTTGATAAAAAGTATGATTTTAGAGCTGACAGTGAGGAAAACAGAATTTTAGTCTTTTTTAGATACTCATGGTTATCAAACTATTCACCGTGGCTTGTATATTCGCAAATGTTAAAAGGTGCGTTTTGCAAATATTGCATGTTGTTTCCGCAAAAAGTAATTCGAGGAGTTCAGTGGGCATTTGTCATCAAACCATGCACAAAATATAAAGATTTTAACAAAGATGCATGTAGGCACATGCAAAGCACGTGAAACAAAGGCTCTCATGAAGATGCAAGCTATTTTGTTGCATTATTGGAAGCCAAAGCAGTTTCTATAGATGAGCAGTTGGACTCATCATTTAGAAGACAAATTCACGAAAATCACAACAAACTGGGTCACATCATTTCTACCATCCTATTTTGCGGCATGCATGATTTAGCACTTCGTGGAAAAGAATCAAATTGTTGTAATTTTATGACATGTTAGAGTTTTGTGTTGAATCTGGAGATGAAGTTCTTGGTAATTTTTTGTCATTTGGTTTTTGTAGTGCTAAGCATACTGGGCTGGTCCGAGAGTACGCGGAGCCCAAGGCAGCAACTATGAGCGGGGCCACAGGCACAAGGCAGCAGACGAGGAGTGAGACCCATGCAAAGTACTCAAAATTTTAGTCTATAACAGCACTGACACATCAATAATTACAGTTTTGTTCATTTACTTGAAGATCCTTAAACTCAAAAGGGATGTTACTACTGTAATTAAAATGTTTTGTTTTGGTATGCTAATTGAGAGTTTATGTACACATGTATGTAACTTAACATTATAAACTATATACACTAGCGTTGGTTTGAGAGTTTATATATCCATGTGTGTAACTTAACATTATAAACTATATACACTAACGTTGGTTTGCTTGTATCTTCTACTTCTACCTTGTTTTTACAACGCTGAGGCAAATTTTGCGAGCTTGTGTCGCTGCAAAATCTGAAATAAGTTCATTATTGGCAATATCCTTAGCAAAAACATTCTCAGTTGACAAAATAGCTAAGTTACTTAGGCTATCTTGCATCAGTTGCGTAGATATGGGAGGGGGGGGGGACAAAATTCTAAAGTCTCCCGAGCCCCCACTTGAGATTCCGAATTGTTTTTACATTAAATATTACGCTACCGGCATGTATATAACCCCAAAGAGGTTAAGCCCCCGGGCCCCAAAACCCTACTAATTCTTAGCTATGCTACTGTCTTGAATCATTGTTGACCGCATATAGGTTTCAATAAGTTTTTTTTATTATTTCGAAAAGCTTCTTTCTCCGAGAGCCACTGAGACAGGAATAGTTAAAACTATTCGAAGTGCAATGTGTGTGCTAGGAAAGTCACTATATCTGGATCGCTTTAGGTGACTAAATGAATTATAGAAGTAAATGATTT
Organism: Ampullaceana balthica; assembly: GCA_944989445.1. NCBI lineage: Eukaryota > Metazoa > Mollusca > Gastropoda > Lymnaeidae > Ampullaceana > Ampullaceana balthica. The sequence continues at coordinate 80,802 of CALYLW010001640.1, read as the reverse complement.
CAGCTCTTTCAAAGGAAATATCCATCGACATGATTGCCTTATCAACAATCTGGTTAAATAAATATGTGCGAAAGTTTACTTGTGCATCTATAAATCCTTCATTGTCTCCTTTATATGTATATTGCTTGTTTCTATTTGAAAATGGGCTTAACTTCTAAGTTAGTGGTAATTTCTTTTGAAATTGCTATTGCTTTTTCAAAACCGCAATTTCTTTAAGATTTCAACCATTTGCAAATATTCATACTATTGCCACTTTGATTTCTCATGATCATACAGTCTAAAACTGGCACTTTTCCAGTCACAAATCCCATCAAATGCCAGAGCAGGCAGTGGTGCCAAAAACTTTGCAGCAGAAACAAAACATTTTGTATTTAAATGCCGAATGTATACGCAATTTTCGGTTTACAACTTCTCCATTTTCAACATGTCGTTTGTAAACGTGTAAAAAGTAGTAACATTTTTAGTCAAAGCACGGTTGCCTCGTTCGTCTTGCCCTAAGGCCGGTCCTGTAAGTATATCTCGGCAACTACGCAAAACATTATAATCGGAACTTGTGGGTCTCTCATGCGTGAAGAAATTGTTCATAAAGCAAATAATGCAGTTGCATTTTCTTTACTTGCCGACGAGACAAATAACATTTCAGGCAATGAGCAGATGTCACTTGGTGTTAGATTTGTCAAAGAACAAAATGGGAAAATGATCATCACAGAAGAATTTCTGGGATATAATCCAATTGTCGATAGAACTGCTGAAGGTTTAGCCAACACCATCATTACAAATTCATTAGAATTTTGATTAGATATGACAAAGCTTGTAGGTCAAGGATGCGACGGATGTCTTACAATGGCAGGTAAAGAATGAGGAGTCCAAGCAATAATTCGAAAAAAATACCCAAAAGCTGCATTTGTACATTCCAGTTCACAAAAGCTAAATCTTGTCGTGAACGATTTAAATAATGCGAATGATGTACGAAACACAATAGGAACAATTAAGTCAATTATAGTGTTTTTCCGAGAAAGTAATCAGTGAAGAAACCTAATTCCAATGTGCATTTGCTATGTGAAAATAAATGGACACATAAATATAAAAACTTGCGGATTTTTGCTAAAAATGTGACATAAATTGATAAACAACTGGCTTATTTAGAATAGTCAGTAATGTAATCAATTATACAAATGTTTTGCAGATATAATTCTTTTTTATGTTTGATATATGTACACCGTTTTTAATGTAATAAACTTTCAGTAGAATTAGTTCAGTTTTATTGTAACAACTTTATGACATTTTTATGACATTTTTTCTAAAATGGAGCAAATGCCCCCCTTGTCCCCCTAGCCAATGCCCATGGTTCAGTTTACTGTAGTTTTAGTTTATGAGTATGAAGAATGCATTTACAGAAGGAATAGAAGTTTGTAGAGCATAATAGTATTTTTTGGAAGGATACTGTTAGCTACTGTGTGTGAAATGAGGTGCATGGATGGTGACTAAGTTGCATTGTATAGTAATATATCATATAGAATGGGACTGCGATAAAGCTTTTATTGTATAGTAACCATGACCGCGAAAACAATGCGGTGTTTTGGACGAGTACCCGCACAGATTTTTTCAACAATATTGACAGCCCTAGTTACGATTAGGGATTACCGTATTTTGGCTCTGGCAAATCCGGAATCCGGCCATTTTTACAAATCCTTCCGCGGCTTCGGCTCCAGCAGAATTTGACTTCATAAATCCAGCTGGCAAATAGAGCCAAAAACAATAATATATATATATATAATGGCTCCGGAAAATCTGAAATTCAGCCATTTTTTAAACCCGACCCCAGATTCGGCCGGATTTCACTTCATAAATCTGTCCGACACCGGCTCCGGCCGAATTTAAAAAAATTGAATCCTGCACACCCCTAGTTAGGATATTACATAGATTGCATACTTACACTAAATACATATTTAAATGTAAAAAAAGATCTTTGAAGCATGCTTATTTTCAATTAGAAAATACGCATTTAGGGGGTGGGGAGGTCAAAGCTTTTTGACATAATATTGGAGGGGGGGGGGTCTAAGTTTTTTTGACAAAGTGTTACGAGTAGGGGAGGGGGGGTAAAAAAATCGGCCAAAATCGCGTGACGTCATTTATGGACGGCCCAATAGATGCCACAATGTGGGATGATGTAGGCATCTCACGATGAATTCATTAGGCTTGGGATTATTGCTATAGCAATATTGACTTGATAACCATCGAAAATATCACAAACAAAAACACAACTGAAAAAAATGAAAGCGGGGCGACGTCCTAAGACATTATGAGTTCGAAAGCAACATTTAAAATATAATTGAAAATGTTTAAGTACCAATCTTTTATCTAGATCCAAACATAGTATAAAATACCATTAATTTGATTTAAAATTATTAAAGCTCACACAAGAGATGCGTACACCGTTTTAAATGTTTATGACCTAAATAAAATAAAAAAATTTCAAACCTTTTGCTATTTAATAATTTTTAAAATAGAAATTTTAATAAAATCGATTATAAAAAACCTTATCAGATGTTTTATTTAATACTTTTGTCAAAATTGCATTAAAGGCAAGCTCTGAATACAATGTTTGCCTTTTGTCTATCTATTTATTTCTTTGTTTACAGCGTCCCAACTTTGTTATACTTTTTTTTCTCCTAAGAGACCATGCTTCATAACTTTACAGTGACCAACATCTGAAACACATTTTTTCAGGAGCAGCCTTTTTCGGTGACAGCTGGGGCAATCGCCCCAGGCCCTGCGCTTAGGGGGGCCCCGCGTTTCAGACGTGAGACAATACTTTAGTAAAAAAAGAGCCGGCAGATATTGCACTACTAAGTTTGCGCAAGAATTGATCTAATCTAGGAGGACCCCGCGGAGTCACTGTTGCACCAGGCCTCGCGCGTACCTAACGCCACCACTGCATTTTTTAGTAACTGTCAAGTTGATTTTTCATTTATTTATTGGACTTGTTAAATGTTAGCACAATTTAAAAAAATACTCCATGACTGATGCGTTTTGATTAATTTTATTTAAAGTTGTCAATTTAAAACGCCCAATATATCTTACTGTGTATTAGAAGGCGTACTTTTTAACATAATTAATTTTGCTATACCAAAATTTTTACAGTTGTAAAATTGTGCATAATTTGGGAACTGTTATAGAGCTGAAAAAATGGTAAGAAAAAACGGAATGGTTGGTAAATATAAAATTAATTAGTTCATTAAAATAGTCAAAGTGGCAGACCACTTATTTACTTCCATTTGTTCCTAAATTTTAAAGGGCTTTTTTGCTCAGATAATAGTCGTGTATACAAAGAATCAAAAGATTGGTAAGATAATTATACTTTATTTATTAGTGTTTTTTTCTTTCGAAATGTTACTAAAAAAATACATTTTTTATCTCTAGGATCAATTGACATATCAGGAAAGGCGCGCCATATTCAACGGTATTGATAAATGCGATTTAGAATGGCTGTGTAACGTTTTGCTTAAGTGCAATGTCCCAGAAGTGGCTATTACATTTATAAAAGAACATAGAGAATTGGTAAGTGTGCATTTCTATGGAAAATAATATATTCAACAAATTTAATTATGTTTTGACATGATATTACGTTGCTTATATTTTATTGGTAACCATTTATTCCATTTACTAAATAATAATTAATTAAATATAGGAACCAGGTAACCAGAGAAAAATACATTTATAACTTTAAAAGACCTCTTAACTGCACGTTACAGGTAATAAAACAATAGATACGACCCGCGGCGTAGCATGCGCCGCAGACTTGCTCAACACAGATTGTGCTATGAACGGGGGGGGGTGAGAGAACGGATACAAACAGCAGCACTAAAAATTAAAAAAAAGCGAGTAAATCGGACACCGACAAAAAATTAGAAGGTCTTAGAGACCTGAGTGTGAAAGAACAGTTTATGAATATATGTCTTAATGATTTGGCTATCTATTTAAGAGAGCCAAGGATTGATCTCTTGAAAATTGCCAGAGCTGATGGATTATTTCTAAAAGCAAAGAAGAGAAGCTTCAATCACATGTCTTGGGTAATACAAAATGACAATAGTATAAGTGAAAATGACAGATCATGAGAAACATAATGAAAGGTTTAATTAATGAACTACCAAAATGCTTAGACAATAATGATCAAATAGATACAATATAACTAGACTTCTCAAAAGCATTTGACAAGGTTCACCACCTTATTTTACTTTAAAAACCTTAACTACTTTGGAATCTCAGGTCCCTTACATCACTGGATCCAAAACTTCCTTTTGGGTAGGAAGCAAACTGTAATACTTAATGGATCTAAATCTGTATCAAAAAAGGTTAACTCAGGAGTTCCACAAGGAACTGTGTTAGGTCCCTTTTTTAATTTATATAAATGATTTACCCAAAAAAATCTCAACAGGAACAACAGTTAGGTTATTTGCTGATGATTGTATAATCTATAGAACAATTAAATCGGAAGAAGGTAGCACCATTTGACAAAAAAGACTTAGATGAATTGATAAAATGGGAAACTAACTGGAGTATGTCTTTCCACCCAGAAAAGTGTCAACTGTTAAGAGTAACAAAGAAAAAGAAAAAAATCAAAATATTTCATTCATGGAAAAGATCTAACCAAACTAAAGATGCAAATATACTTAGAAGTCATAATAAATGAGAAATTATCATGGAATTCCCCATGTCAATGAAGTCATTAAAATATCAAACAAAACCTTAGGCTTTATAAAAAGAAAATTTTACAAATATAATTAAAGATTTCATATCTCTATGCTATTTCACCTTGGTGAGACCTGTACTAGAATATGCATCTTCTCTATGGGACCCATCCACCAAAGAAAACATTGATAAACTAGAACAAATCCAAAAAGAGCTGCCAGTAAATTACTCTAGAATATTTAAAACTTACAAGAATAACAACATTAGTTAAATCATTAAACCTTGAAACACTAGAGGATAGAAGAACCAAGAGTAAAATAGTAATTATACATAAAACAATTAATTCTAATTTAGAAATACAGCACAAAGATAACTTAATACAACCCTCAAATAGACATCAGGATAAAAACACCCTTCTTATTACGTATGCAAGAACATATACATACAAATTTTCGTTCTTCCCGTCCGGAATTCGGGCGTCGAATGGGTTGCCTGAAGAAACCAGGAAAACCAAACACGTTATAAACATTTAAAACTCTATTAAGAATGCAGGACTAAACACAAACAGTAGATACGCGTAGGATGCAATGATCTTCTGTATAGAAGGAGCGTCTGTAATAGATAAGATAAGAAAACGACATGAATGTGAGAAAGGTAGAGGAACAAGAGACCGGATTGGGATAGAGAAGATGGGCACATGAGGTCGAGAGACGGTTGAAATCGGACTTGATATGTTTTGTGTATCACAGGGAAAATGCATATATCACGATATTGTCCCAGTGTAAGGAAGGTAAAAAATACGAGTGTGACGAGAGTAGCAGCGACATATGTTGTCCCATTGTGTAAATGGACGGATAGCAAGTGCAAGTGGGATAAAAGCCTAAACAAATTTGGAGAAGGAGGAAATCATTGCAAAGCCGTAGAAATCATTGATGGCAAATAAGAAAGGGGCGCTGATGTTAAAGGAACCAGAGGAAGGAAGTTAAAGATTGTGCAAGTGTGTGTCGGCTCTAAGAAAGTTGATGTGTTGAGAGATACTGGAAGTGAAGCCTTGGTTGTTAAGAGGAAATACTTGAGAGATGACCTAATAACGGGCGAAATAGGATTTATCAGACTGCTAGACACAAAGATTCTAAGAGGAGAAAGGGCGATGAAAGATATAACGATGCCATACCTGAGTGGTAGAGTAGAGGCGGTGCGTTTTGAGAAATCTATAGTGGATCTGATTGTGAGAAATGTGCAGGTGGCAAGGAGCTAAGACAACCCAGATAAAGCGTTCAAAGGGGCAAAGTTTGCAACGCCAGCTTATGGTAAAATGATGTAGATATTTGGCCATTGGCGGTCACATTGGTGGAAAAACCGCCGAATGTGAATTGTGCTGAAACCAAAGAAAATTCAAAGACATGTTCTATAGTCAGAGTTGGGGTTGTGCAGAATTATGAATGTAATCAAGAAAATGGAGGTACTGTGTTTTTTTCAAGAGAGTGGGGCATGGTCATAAAAGGAATTAAACTAAGGTGCGGATCATGGTGATTATCTGTCTCTCGTTCCATTGTCCACCAACCATGTAAAGGCAAGTAAGATAATTCCTCGGACACACAGGGTATAATAGAGACTTTGTACCAAACTACGCAAAACTCGCGTACCCGCTGACATTCTTGACTAAAAAAAGTCAGCCAAAATGAGTGAAATGTGGGAAAGACCAGGATGAAGCATACGATACTTTGAAAAGAGCCGTCACAACATGGCCTGTACTATACATCCCTAATATGCAACGTTCTTCGTCCTTCTTTCTGAGGACCAATGCATCTGACGTTGGGCTTGGTGCTACTTTGCTTCAGGAAGATAATAGGGGGATATTGCGTCCTGTTGCTTTCACCAGTAGGAATTTTTTTGAAAGTGAGACAAAGTATTACATAATAGAAAAGCAGTGCCTGGCGATAGTGTGGACGGTCAAGAAGTTTAAACACTACCTCTAATTAAACAACCCCGTAAAACAAAGTTTTTGACTATAAATCCCTTATATTTGAGACAGAATTAAAAGTATTGATATGTTCAATATAATACGCAACGCGCGACAAACATTTACAGACTGAAACCGACTGATTTCCCCTTGCTTTAAAAAATGAGGGCAGGTATTGTCATCGATGGCTGGACTGAGCTCCAGGACTTGGAGGTGAACAAAGAAGACGGCTACATTGAATTATATAGGGATAAACTAAACATGCATTTATTTAATACGATACATTCGATCGATCTGACATTGTTATATCATGCATTGTTAGGTGACACGAGTCTATATGCAAAATTTCATCTCGATATCATCACGGAAAGTGTGTCATTTTTACACGCTTTAATTTAAGTCACACTGTTTGTATGTTATATCCATCCATCCATCCATCCTTCCTTCAAATCTTGTAACGTAAAATTAAACCACTTCTGATGGTCCTAGAGATCTCAAAATTTTACCACATATAGATCGTGGATGACAATGCTTTGTATCAAACTTTCAGATCTATCGAATGTACCGTAATTAAATTAATCAATTTTTAGTTTATCTCTATTTATCACTATTTAGAATGTTTAGTCGTCTGCTAGAGTTGACCTCCACGGCTCACTGGTTTCACTCCAGCCCTCGTTTATCAAATTCCCGTGTTTTTACATCAAAGGCAGGGGAGATCAGCGCGTTTCAGTCTGTAAATGTTTGTCACGCGATGAACGTTAACAATACTTTTAGTTCTGTCTCAAATATAAGGGATTTATAGTCAAAAACTTTGTCTTTACGGGTTGTTTAATTAACACTATCACATTAAGATATATAAACAATTCGCACTAGAGGGATACAATTAATTTCAATGTGTTGATGTTAGAAGTGGTTTGTAAAGAGTTTTTATGATATGTTTCAATATAGCGATAATTCGTCAGGCGTGCTGGCCAAATCGTTACCGTGATCGATTGCCGACCTGGAGGTACGTGGTTCTAATTTCAGTTGGGGAAACTGTTTTCCCTTTAATTTTAATGCATAAATTTGTAATTTATATTTTTAAAAATCTATCTTTTTAACACTATCACATTTGAGTTATTGACAAAGAAGTTTAACTAATTAAATTGAATTGATAAGGTCGAAATATCAATTTTAAAAAGTGTTGATACTAAAAAGTAGAAAATAAAATAATGTAAAAAAAAATCTTTTTTTTTAAAAAGGACACGCTTTTATTTACATATAGAAAGTGCACAAAAAAGAAGAGAGAAAATTTCTCTATGAAAACAGGTGAAGTCGGTGAACCTATCTACTGCACATAAAAGCGTGGGGCGCTCATCACAACTCTCTATCGTGTACAAGGCTGCGAAACATAAAAACAAATTTGTATGAATATTAATAAATAGTAAAAGTTTAAGAACTTTGATCATATAAATGCTACTATCACATTAATTAGAAATATTTATCTATACGTAAGAGAATAGCTGCAATGAGAAATGTTGTACTCATACCATTTTCATCATTTTCTTTGCTAATGATATTTACAGTTTGTTTTTCTTCTTTATTGTCACTATATCCTCTTAGTTTCTCAATGTGTAGTTTTTTCACATGTCCTTTTATATTGACACTATATGTCACTTCACGAAGTTTCTCTTCAATGTTGAATGGACCTTCCCATGTGATTTCATTCTTTGCGTTTGGGAACAATTCTAATACTTGTTGTTCTGGCTCAAATGCTCTTAATTGCCTGTGTTAATTTTTGATTACTCCGTGTCTTGTACTTTGCTTGATTAGTCTTTGTTTTGCTGTTTCAATACTGTAGAGTATATTATCCCTAGTTTCTGACATCAGCTGATATCTGTCCTGTATGGCATCGTATTTGCTTAATAGTCTTTCTTCGAAATGTTTCAAAAGACTTGCAGGATTTTGACCAAACATTAATTCAAAAGGAATAAAACCTGTGTTTTCATGCTTGCTGCTGTTGTATGCAAATAGTACTAAAGGTAAATATTCATGCCATTTATCTTCATGGTCTATTGTAACTTATGCATTCTTGATTGTCTTGTTTAATCTTTCAACCACTCCATTTGATTGTGGATGGTAAATTTTGCTGTGCACGTAAGTAATATTTAGCATTTTCATAATAGCTTGTGTCATATGCCCCTTGAACTGGCTGCCTTTGTCTGAAAGAAGGGTTTGAGGAAAAACCATATCTGCTGAAAACATCGAGTAATGCAGTGCATATACTTTCTGCATCTATTCTTTTCAGTGGAATAGCATCAGCCCCATCTGGTGGCTATGTCCACTATGGTAAGAGCGTACATATGTTTTTCTTTGACATCTTTTTGAATGGTCCTATTAGGTCTATGGCAATTTTCTCGAATAGGAAGTTTGCGCATATGATTGTATTGGCGATGTGTGTTTTCCATCGTTGGGATTGTGTCGCAAATACACTGCACATTTATTGATGTATTCTTTAATCTGCCTAACCATTTTAGGCCAGTAAAAGTTTTCTGGTTTTGTAGCAATTGTTTTCTTGGCACACATGTGTCCACCTAAAGGACTGTCATGTGTCATTTTTATAATGGTTTCTTGTAAATTTTTTTAGGAAGAACCACTCTTTTATATGTACATGCTTGTGCAATGTTTATCAATATGCCTTTATCTAGCTTTTAATTTTTGTTGTGGCCTGATTCATTGTCTTTGGTGTGTTTAATTTTTATTTCCATTATTGTTTTATCTTCTTCTTGTAGTTTTTTGAATTCTTGCTAGACATTAGTTGGCTTCCTATTTCAATTTTTTCATCAACTTCAATGTCTATATTCTCTTTTCTTTTCGTGGTGGCTCTGGTGTGTACAGTGGCACATAATTGATAGTTGTTGTCACACCAAGCTTTGAATATTTCGTCAGAATTGTCAACAACACCTTCAATATTGCCTATGATGAGATCACAAATGGCATCTTTCAAAACTCTTGCTTGAACTTCACCTTGAAACCAGGGTGAGTTGATGGTAAGAGTAGTAGTTGTACAATCTCTCTTCGTGCCATCAGCAATTATCAATATGCCATCATATTATTTTTCTTTTAGCATTCTGCTATGTACCACAATCGTTGTGCATCCTGAATCACGAAGACACATACATTTTCTATTATTGATGTAGACTGGGTAGAATTTCAGCTTTACATGACTGTCAATAGTTGCCACAGTATCAATAGATCTTGATTCTTCTTGTTTCATTTTTCCTTATCATCTACATCTTGGTAGTCATTCCTTCTCCAAGATTGATCATAATCTCTGTACCTGGAGTTGTGATTATATCTGCCTCTCCATGATCTTCTACCTTTGCTTCAAAAATGACCATATCTTGATCTTTCTTCTGTCTTCTTTCTTGTAGGGATGCCATTAGGTGACCATTTGGTTGTCCTTTATTGTGGTAAAACTGCCTCGCCATATGTCCTGGCTTGTTACAGTACCAGCAAATAGTTTGTCTGTTGCCTTGGTTTGGCAGACTGGTTTCTCATTCCTCTGTCTTTTTTCTTGGTTTTTATTTTGTACTGCTGCAAAGATATCTTGTTTTTTATCCATTTCCACATTTGGATGAGAGTCATTGAATGTGCGTAATGCATTTGTTAGCTCTGTTTGTATACGAATTTTCATGTCCGTTGAATATGTGAATAGAGCTGGTGTTGCATTTTCTAGAAACTTGTCAATTAACACCATGTCTAGTATGGCATTTGTCTTGCTTGTGTCTATAGCTGTAAGCTCCAGCCATTTTGTTAATTTAACTTGTGCTTCATGTACTATAATCTGTGGATCTTTATCCATATTGATTCTCATCTCATGAAATTCCTTTCTATAATCATTTTCTGACTTCCCGAAATGACATAGAAGTGCCTTTTTGACATGTTTTATATATGTTTTTGTCTTCTTTAACTATACTGTTGTAAGCTTCAAAAGCTTCTCCACTTAGTTGAGTCATCAGTTGTGCTGGCCAATCTTTTTCATCATAACTTTTCATGGCCATTATGGATTCAAAATAATCCAAATAAACATCCATTTTTTCTTTCTTGCTATCATATTTTCTAACTTTGATTGTATCCTTCGGTGTTGACTATTCATTTGCGTCACCACCAGGATTGTAGCCTCCGCTCTGTAGATCAATTTTTAGTTTTAAGTTGTTATTTTAAGTTGTTCAAATACTCATCTTGCAGCTCTTTTTTCTCCTTCAATTATTTGCTTTTGCCTCTATTCTTCCTTAGCTATTTCTTGCCTTTCTTTTTCTTCAGCTATTCTTTGCTTTTCTTCTTCTTTGGCTATTTTTTATCTTCTCTTTTTTTTCAGCTATTTTTTGCTTTTCTTTTTCTTCATCTATTTGGACTTTCTCTTCGATGAAATCTTTCACCTCTTTCCCAGTTAGAACAATCTCTTTAGCAATGTTAGTAAATTCTCTATAGTAATCCATGTTTTATGGAATTATATGAGTCATGCAATTCAGTAATTAATGTAATTATTTATTTATTAATTTATAAATGATAAAATCTTGAATTCAAAATGTTAATTCTAAACAAGTGACAAATCTAAACCATTAAATTTAATTTGGACAAAATGAGGCAACAAAGTATCCACACACAGGATCTTAAGTATACTATATATATATACGCTACTTCAGATTGACAAAACACATCCGATGGTCCAAAGTTTAGAATGAAATAAGTCACTTAGTCAAATTTTCCGATTTCCAAAATTTAGGATTGGTTTAGACATTTCAGTTCAATTCATTAATCCAAATTGTCATTCCCACAATTTCCGCACAATGAATGAATATAAAGTTAGTTCCTTGATTCACAATTCACACAGTTGTTAATAGTCTATTGCTTCTCAAGTTCAATTTTATGTTTACAGTTATTTCTTAGAATGGAATAGCACTAGTAAGCCTGTCTGATGTAAATACCTTCACTGTGTTCCACAGTAGGCCTTTACCCAGATTCAGTGTATGGTAGTTAAACAGTCATATTGGGACACTTGTTATAGTTCATCGATTTGCAATAATTAATACACTGCTGCATACGGCCTTTAATATTCACAAATTATGATTGCTCACAATATTTCTTCCTTTATTGAATACTTCTCTTTTCGAATGCAAATAATTGTCACTTCCACGATGACCACGTTTCTGTACCGTGTTAACAGTACGATTTTGATAATTGAATTATCCTTGGCTTGTAAATACCATGTGTTTTTTTCTGACACCAAATGTAACTGATTGCATTTATATGTGTTGTAGGCGTTCTCACACAACACAATCTTTCTGCAATAAATCCTTGAAGCATTAGTATTAATAAAATAACTTTAATGCGGACACTATATGCAGAAATACAAAATTGAAGTTCCACAATGTGTAAATGATGAGATGAGATGATCATCTCAGTCGGCCATCTTTCCAACACCCCTGCAACATTTCTCCCGCGCTTCGCTCACGTTACCTCCCTATCATCTATCTATCTATCTCGTGATTCTCACGTGACAGTAAGTAAATATGTAAATTGATAATTCAAGTTAATGGAAATTTCTCGACTTCGAAAAATTTATGGATAGGTGGGAACATGTCACGGATGACCAATTTTCCTTCATGACCCTGTTGTGAACTACTCGCGGTGGGGTGTCTGGAGCTCGCGTTTTCGATTAGTCCGTGCGGAAGTGTGTAAGAGAAAGTGGGTATATCGAGGTCATTGTTAGAACGTGTGTAGGAGGTTTGAGTATCCGGTAGGGAAGTGGCTATTGAGACGCAAAATAAAAAATGATAGTGTATACTCGATTGTCTGGTTTGTGTAAGAAATCATGTTTCTAAAATGGAAGAGCTACAAGTAAGCCATAATGTTAAAGAGTTTTCTAAATAAGTTTAAAATAACAAATTTTATCGAGCATGGATAGTGAGATTGACAGCTGAATTGGTGGTCCGGGGTTCGATTTTCAGTTGTGTAGTATTTTTATGTATTTATTTATTTTTTTAACGTAAAGTGTAACTAATAATATTTTTTTAATGGTTTGTGCCTGACAGAATCACATTTTAGGTATAGGGATAGGTTTTAGGGTGTGGGTTATGTTTAGTAATGAGTTTTAGGGTGTGGGTAAGGTTTAGTGATAGGTTGTAGGGTGTGGGTAAGGTTTAGTGATAAGTTGTAGGGTGTGGCTAAGGTTTAGTGATAGGTTTTAGGGTGTGGGTAAGGTTGAGTGATAGGTTTTAGGGTGTGGATAAGGTTTAGTAATGAGTTTTAGGGTGTGGGTAAGGTTTAGTGATAGGTTTTAGGCTGCGGGTAAGGTTTAGTGATGGGTTTTAGGGTGTGGCTAAGGTTTAGTGATAGGTTTTAGGGTGTCGGTTAGGTATAGTGATAGGTTTTAGGGTGTGGGTAAGGTTTAGTGATAGGTTTTAGGGTGTAGGTAAGGTTTAGTGATAGGTTTTAGGGTGTGGGTAAGGTTTAGTGATAGGTTTTAGGGTGTCGGTTAGGTTTAGTGATAGGTTTTAGGGTGAGGGTAAAGTTTAGTGATAGGTTTTAGGGTGTGGGTAAGGTTTAGTGATAGGTTTTAGGGTGTGGGTAAGGTTTAGTGATAGGTTTTAGGGTGTCGGTTAGGTTTAGTGATGGGTTTTAGGGTGTAGGTAAGGTTGAGTGATAAGTTTTAGGGTGTGGGTAAGGTTTAGTGATAGGTTTTAGGGTGTGGGTTAGGTTTAGTGATAGGTTTTAGGTATGGGTAAGGTTGAGTGATATGTTTTAGAGTGTGGGTAAGGTTTAGTGATAGGTTTTAGGGTGGGGGTAAGGTTTAGAGATAGGTTTTAGGGTGTGGGTTAGGTTTAGTGATAGGTTTTAGGGTGTGGGTAAGATTGAGTGATAGGTTTTAGGGTGTGGGTAAGGTTTAGTGATAGGGTTTAGGGTGTGGGTTAGATTTAGTGATAGGTTTTAGGGTTTGGGTAAGGTTGAGTGATAGGTTTAGGGTGCGGGTAAGGTTTAGTGATAGGTTTTAGGGTGTGGGTTAGATTTAGTGATAGGTTTTAGGGTGTGGGTAAGGTTGAGTGATAGGTTTTAGGGTGTGGGTAAGGTTGAGTGATAGGTTTTAGGGTGTGGGTAAGGTTTATTGATAGGTTTTAGGGTTTGGGTTAGTTTTAGGGATAGGTTTAGCGATTGTTACTCCTTTATTCAATTTTTATCCCTTTTTGAAGACTTTAGCGTCTCAATAGCCTGTGGGCTATTAAGACGTTAGCGTCTAAATAGCCACTGCCATCCGGTAGTATCGTGTAGGGCAGGGGTCCGGAAACTTATGTCTGAGAGAGCCATTAAAGCCATATTTCGAAAAGTAATTCTGTGAGAGCCATACGTTATGTATAAAACCAGTGATTTTTTTCTCTTGCGTAACGCAGCGTAACTGCGTTCCGGCACCTCCACCAAAATAGTTATTTTTCATCACATTCTGGAATGCTTTTCAGGTTGCGTTCCGCTACTTTTTTTTAAAGCACTGTTTAAAATAAAAATTTCAAGTTAATGTGTGTATTTTTTGTATTTTCAACACTAAAAGTACAATAATTAATTCTCTGAATCCCTTTAATAACATTGATATGCTGTTGCTAATCAATAATGGTATTTCTTACCATTAATGCGACTTAATTGCTGCATGGCTTTGTTGATAGCTTTGTAGTCTGGTTGAAACGTGGTGAGGTTAAGCTTCATGCAGGCGCTGAGACTTCCATCTGTTAAACGTGATTGCTGGTTGGTATTAATGTGCTTAAGATGTGAGAAAGACTGCTCGCATGCATACGTAGAGCCAAACATTGTCAGTACAGCAATACTCACACGCTGCAGTGTGTGGTATGTGATGATGCGCGTTCTAAGTTTTGACAATCAGCTTGTCTGTGTGTTGAAGTTTTTAAAAATTTGTGTCCACTTGTGTTGTCTCGCAAACTCTGCTTGCTGTCGTACACGTCTTTCCAAATCTTCATTCAGTGACTTAAACTTATTCACCCACATGTCTGAGGCCAATTAGGTCAGCAGCCTGGGGCTCAAAATCTCAGAAGGAGACACATTGGATGCAACTCAGGTCAATGCTGTCCACTGCACATTCGTGTGTATGGGTGATGAACTTAGAAAGACTGGTGTGATCGCGAAATTCTTCAAAGCGCGCTTTAAATGACTGCAGGAGAATAGACGTGAAGCCTGCTAGCTGCTAAATCTTAAGATGGTGATCAGGGTCACTTGATGTGCACGTATCTTTGATCTTTACCAATTATTCAAAGTTTATTAAACGACCTGTTTCAATGTTGGCAATGAAGAGTTCTAGCTTGTTTTAAAATGCAAACACTGCTTGTTGCAGGGATAAGATTGTATTTCAAACGCCTTGCATTTTCACATTTAACGGATTTAGATAATTTTTATATGCAATTAAAATTTATATCAAAGAAGTCTGTTGAAACATTTTATAAAATAATCGAACATTTGTCTGCGAGCCAGAGGCAGCCATCAGTAGAGCCACATCTGGCTCCCGAGCCAAGGTTTCCTCACCCCTGGTGTAGGGCATTGGAGGTGAACGACAATAAATAATTTTTTAGTCAGTGGACTTGTGTTAGTTTGTGAAATAAAATATAGTATATGAACCTGTGCCAAGTGGATTAGAAATACACATAAGGACACATTTGACAAAGTGTATGACACTTTAAAGTGTTATATTAAACATCAGTGGCCCCAACATTTTTATCGCTGCAGACCGGTTAAAATTCGATAATTTTAGCACGGCCCGCTGACGGGGAGGGGGGGAGGGTTGGGCGTCGGCGTTGATTGTTTGTACATATAATATATATTGTTTTGTTTTTATAGTTTTAATTTAATTTTACTTAAGCAAGCGTTTCAAATAAAATACAATTTCATCAAAAAGGAATTTTAAAAAATGTTATAACTTACTAGAACGTTAAATTACTAAGAACCCTGAGCTTGTTTTTCTGCTAAGAGATGGTTTCATCTTGGGTTAATGGGAGACAATTATTTCAATGACACTCGAAGTTTGCTGCTTATGTCCAGTTTATTTCGTTGTTTTCTTGTGGTTGTTTTCACTGCAGAAATCCCCGTTTCACACATATAGGTTGTCGAAAATAGCTTTAGGGATTTAAATGCTATGGTGACAAACTCAGGATATGCCAGATGCGGCCCGCGAGTCCCTCTCATCCGGCCCCTGGAGACCTTTTAATCTAAAAAATATAAAGATGCTATTTTAACCCGTAGTTACCACAAGATACAGATACAGAATCGCAAGATTTATGATATTAAACAGCAGTAAGAATAAACGTTGTGAGAAAGTTCTGAGTAGAGTAATTGAATTAAGAAAGGAAATACATGACTTCCTAGAAAGTAAAGGAAAGTCACAGCCATTACTGTCCATGAAGAGTGGGTATAGAAAATGCCTTTGCTGCAGACATTACTGGTCATTTAAAATTTCTGAACCTAAAACTACAAGGAGATAAAAATCTAGTTTCTATTTTATACAATCACCCAAAAGCCTTCAGATCTAAACTTGTCTTGTTTTTGGAACAAGTACGGGCCAACAGTGCTGAAACACTTTCAGCAGTGCAAGGTCTTTGTGGCTGAAGCAACGGCTGAGTTCCCGACATCATTTGCATGCGAAATCATCACAGACCTCCAGCTGCAGTTTCAGGAGCGGTTTTCTGACTTTGGATTCAAAGGCAGAAGAATTTAGGCTATTTCAAAATCCATTTAAGCAGATGTGGCCAGTTGCTCAGATGAACTGCAGCTGGAAGTCATTCATTTGCAAGAAAATGACCTCCTTAGGGACAAGTTCAAAGAAGGACGTTTGAGTTTTTACCAGTTGTTGCACAAGGAAGACTTTCCTAATGTCATAGATTTTGGATCAAGGTACCTTTCAATCTTTGGAACAACATACTTGTGCGAACAAACATTTTCGAGGACGAAATACGTGAAGAACAATTTGAAAACTAACTTGGCTGTTGAAAATCTCAGGTCACTATTGATAATAGGGACACCAAATCTAAAGTCAGATATCTATTATTTTGGCATCAAGGAAAGAATTTCACCATTCCCACTAATACAGGTGTTTATGTACAGTGTATCAATGTATTATTAAATAGTTATAAATATAAAATTAAATAATTTTAATCTTATAAATATAATAATATTATATATATAATTGAAAACAACATCTATGCTTTGATTCTTTATTATTTTGACCTCTAGTGTGTAGTCGGCCCTCAAACTTCTGTTTGACAGTTAATGCGGCCCTCCGCTAGAAAAGTTTGGAGACCCCTGTTAAACCAAACAGTTGTTTGGTCATGACAGCAGCTTCGTCTTTGCATATGCCAACATAAACGGACCATTTTAGTTTTACTGATATATAAGCATCAAGGGACTTGAACAGTTCAGATCCCGTTTTGTTGGTTGGCAAATATATAGCACATAACAAATCCTCATGTACATCCTCACGATAAAGATATCTCACATAAACAAGTAATATTGCCTTATTGTGTACCATAGTGATAAATTAATCATATCCACTAATTGTGTCTCAATGTCTTCGGCTTTTCATCAACATGCCTAGTCATAGAGCTAGCCGACAAATGCACATGTTCTATCTGTATAACAACAGCCTCTCCTAGAAGTTTAGTGAAGGGCAAGATCGATTCTTCGTTTATAGCGAATGGCTTTTTAGCATTAGCAATACGGTTAGCCGCCGACTATGACGCTCTCTGTGCCTTCTCATTTACTGATGGGGTGGCCTTGAGAAATTTCTTCTGTCCTTCGTTGTCCCGTTTATCCTTTCAAAACACTTCAAGGGTTTATCTTTTAAGCCAGGATGATCGGCGTTCAAGTGGCAAAGTAGTTTTGAAGGTTTCATCACATCCTTAGAGAGCCGGTCTCCTCAAACTATGCAGAGCGTGGTCGGTGTGGGGGGAATCACCTTTCTCAATAAATCCATATTATAAGTTGGACTCATGTTACTGTCTGTTTAAAGTTTTATGTTTCTTTGATGTTAAAAGGTAGTCTTCAGTCTCTTCACTAGGTCTTTTTACAAGAAAACTTTTTAACAATGTCTGATTAGCCAATTTGTGTGTGTAATCTGAGCGTTCAATTGACGAAGATGTAGCCTGGAACATAAAAATAAAATTCAGGTGAAATAGTAAATGTGAACATAAAGGGCAAATAAACACGATATACTCGTTCACTAAGCGTTGATATTCATGAGGAAGTACTGTGACCAGAAAGAAGGTACACACTAGATACATTGACATACATTTTCAACAGTGTCAAATCACCATTAAACATGGTGATTTAATCAAATATTATATTAATATTTTTATCATATTAAAACTTCATAAAAAATTAATTGTTAACGCAATCAGTTTAATAACATAGTCAGAAATAGGTGCTT
Source organism: Ampullaceana balthica (assembly GCA_944989445.1). NCBI lineage: Eukaryota > Metazoa > Mollusca > Gastropoda > Lymnaeidae > Ampullaceana > Ampullaceana balthica. The sequence continues at coordinate 62,689 of CALYLW010001640.1, read as the reverse complement.
CCGGGAGAAAATTAAAGGGTTTAAAAAACGGTTCTTTCTGACTATGTGAACTTCAGTGATGGTATAATCCCTTTCAGATTCAGGTAATACCAGTAATTATTTAATTATTTTTTAATTAAACAACCCCGTAAAAACAAAGATTTTGACTATAAATCCCTTATATATGAGACATAACTTAAAGTATTGATTATGTTCCAACGGGACAAACATTTACAGCCTGAAACTGAGTGAACTCCTGCTGTTAAACACGAGATGTGGTCATCGATGGATGGCATGTAGTCAAGTGACCCATAAAATGTAAACAATAGCGACAGCTACATATAGCTTATAGAGATAAACTAAAATGCATTAATTTAATAACTGTACATACGATCGATCTGAAATTTTGATACAATGCATTGTTAGGTAACACGAGTTTATGTGCTAAATTTCAGCTCGATAGCGTCACGGAAAGTGTGTCATTTTTTACTTTTGTTTTTCCACCCGCCTGCCCGACGACGAACAACAGACAGAGAGAGACGGCGATGAAGTTAATATAAGGGATTTTAAAAGATCAACTGCATGAAATAGTATAATTCATAGAACATTAAGCATTTATTTAAAATTTAAAGCATACAAAAGAATTAAATAATGTAATATTACCTTATGGTCACTCAATAGCTGTGCTTGACACAACTAAAACTCGTGGATTAATTAGCACTAGCATCACCAGAGGATGCTTCCAAATCACGTCATTGATGAGGTATCAATACAATTTCCGATAACAAAAAACAAAACAGAAAAATACAACACGAAAATAGAAGTATATCAGCTGGTCAACATGGATGACTCATCAAAAGCGCGCACGTTAAAGAGCGTCGACATAAGAGCGCAAAAATTTACTGTAGGTGGTTGTTCCGATCCGCGTTAATGTGTCATTGATGTTCTCTTGACGAGGAGTTTCCAAAACGGATTTCTTGTTTTGTATCTGGTGTATGAAAAGATGCAAATCCCGAGAGAAATACACCACTGTAAATAAATAATGTAAATAATTTAATGTTCTTTTGATGACCCGGTGTAACAGGCCAGATTAAACCCCTGACCAGAATATACTTCGGGGGTGTAACTGACCTAGGCTAGAATTTAATGTGAAATATAAAAAAAACAGAACCCGCTGCTTCCATCTATATTTGTAAAACATCTAACGGTTGATATTGAATCGTCGAAATAACATAAGATTTCATATTTTAAAAACGAGACAGTAAAAGTTCATGCTCCTTTCATTCATAGTAAAGTAGTTTATAATAATTTTATTTTAAATAAAACGACTTTGCTACTTGAGAAAAGAGTTTAACCTATCTGACAGAGCTAAAACACCAAAAGAAGTTCTAAATAGTCATTCATCCATTTTGTACCGTACGTCCTCATGTTTTCTGTGAGGTATATTCAGGCCTATACCCGGGTATATTCTCGTCATGAGTTTAATCTGACCTGTTAACCAGTACCATTTGATTCACTGCCCGGTACATGTCCGTGGCCTGGTGATCGAAGCAAATATGTAGATGTATGCATGCTATGTAGAATAACATTTAAGAAGAAATTTGGTTTCTTCATAAGATGAGATTAGTGTAGAAATTCGTGTGAGGATTTGGCAGTTATATAGAATTTAGAAAACAGACATGATTTTCGTACACCAGATAATCTACTGGACTTTGAAATTTTGTCTTCAAATTAGAGTATTCAAAATATCCCAAATGACATAGTCAGGCAGGAATATTTTAACCCCATAAATAGGAAAAAAATGAATTTAAGACTAGGTGGTTTATTTAAGTTTATAAAGATATTTAGGCACGAAGTTACCCTGCCTAAAATAATATAATTAATTCGAACATTGATTAAAACTGTCTTAAGTAATGCAAGGTGTTAAAAAGGTTTCTCTAAAATTATTTTAATGAAAAAATTAATGACGATCAATTACGGATACACCAAAATTGTCTAATCTATTGCTACTCTGGCTAGTGATCATGTCATGGCTGAAAACATGCATTCATGACAGATTGAGCCATGAGGAAAAACATAAAACCCTAATTTCATTAAAGAAATGAAGCCTTTCTTTTTAGCATAAAAATATATAGTGTTCTTATTACTTTCTAATTAATTTTCTTTTTACTTTATAGCGTTTACATATTTTTTTTTGTGGCAAATTTGATTTCTGCCCCGGGCGGCACATACCCGCTACGCCGCTGAGTGTAAAGTATATTCAATATAATTGAATACGCATCGAGCGACATACTAGCATAATCATTTACATGCTTCATAGAGATACATAGAGATAACCCAAAAATCCACGAATATAATTACAGTTTATTCGATGGATGTGAAATTTTGAAAAATCATTTTTATTGTCACCACGAGTCTGCCAGCAAAATGTCAGCTCGATACGATACTGCGAAGTGGGTTAAAATTGGTCCAAAGTTTTTATGAAAAGACAGACAAGCAGAAACTACGAGTTAATACAAAAGATTAAAAATATAACGAAATCTTAGTGAAATAAACTATTTAGTAATTTAAAACAATATAACTTTTTGATTTCAGTTAAAATGGTTTACACATTTTTTTTATGGATTCCTGCTAAACTTTGACACGAGATTTTAAAATATATTTAAGCAAAGTACAAATAATCATTTTAGCATACTGATATCAATTAAAATTTTATTTTATTTCTACAAATCTAAAAATATCTTATTTTATTATTTAAACCAACTTGATTTTGATAATAAATAATGATAATTTTTTAAGTTGTGTACATCTGCTTTACAATTATTTTAATGTTATTCCCCAACCGCAAATTTATTAAAATATTTTTAAATTTAAAACCATAACATATTTTGAGGAAATATGAAAAAAAAACATGTATTAGGATTTACATATAAAAAATAGTTTCAACAATAAAATTTGTAGGTCTATCTGTATAATATATATATATATATATATATATATATATATATATATATATATATATATATATATAATATATATATATATATATATATATATTTATCTATTATAAAAAGCAAAGCATACATTAAGATTTTAATCTAATTTATATTTCATAATTCCTAAATAATATTTAAAATATATCTAAATTCAGAAAACATGCTATGTTTAGTACAATACAAAATACACAAACAAATTGTGCAATGTAAACAATAAATTTGAGCTTTATTTTTAGACTGATACGACAGTAAACGTTGCTGATGAAGGCATTAGCCGAAACGTTTACTGTCGTATCAGTCTAAAAATAAAGCTCAAATGTATTGTTTTCATTGCACAATTTGTTTGTGTATTTTGTATTTTATTTAAAAGCTTTATTGCAGTCCCATTATATATGATATGTTTAGTACACAATAATTTATATAATTGGAATTGTAAAAATAAATTCTTAAAATGTACTTAGTGTGACAAATTTAATTAATGAATTTTTTAAAAATAACAAAAGCTTAAATTCTATGAATTTTAAAATAGAACTTTATTTCATTTTTCAGGAAAAAAATAAAGTTTTTTCAAATGAAAAAGCAATGGTAAGGACATCTTTCACACCTTGTTATAAATGACTAACTTGATTTTGTGTTTGCAATAAATATTGTAAGGGGCCGTCCATAAATGACGTCACGCGATTTTGGCCGATTTTTCACCCCCTCCCCCCTCGTCACGCGTCGTCACAAAAAGTTAAACCCCTCCTCCAAAAATACGTCACAAAGCTTTGACCACCCCCATCCAAAAAAACCCAACAAAACAACAACAACAACAAAAAAAAATAAAACTCACCTTATTTTCAATTTGAAAATAAGTATGTTTCAAATCACTTTTTTGTCATTTAAGTATTTATTTAGTGTAAGTCTGCATTTTAATATCGTAACACACGTGAAGCTATGTAAAAGGTTATTAAATATATTGTAAGCCAGTACTTCTCAAACTTGTTCGTATTAAACGACCGGCAGGATTTTTACATTTCACCAGGTACCGGTGCATTCTTTTCCCGTTTTGACGTGATTTTCCTTGTACTGACGTGACAGCACAATGAGGCCGTACATGGCTTAAAGCCCTATAAGATTAAGTATCGATACGGCTTGTTTTATATAATAATTTTTTAAAATATTTTTTTTTAGTTATAAATTCGCTAGAATCCTCTCCTATTTGGTTAATAATAATATTAAATTATTATTAAATTTTTATAATTTTAATTTTAGGTATCCGATTGTACCGGTCAGTTTTTAAAAAACGTTTAACCGGCTTTCAAAAACGAACTGTGTTAACATCCTTAGTTTATATTTTATTTTAATGCATACAAATTAAACATTGACTTTTAATCATCACGGTTAGCGTCTTTGTTTAGAAAAAAAAATGTAAAAATAATACTTTTAAAGTGCATTTTAAAAAAAATCCCTCAATTGACTGTCGGGCATCCCGTAAGAAAGAGGTCGGCGAACAGGGGTAAATTACCCCATCTGGGGTCAAAGGGAATTCTTGAGGGTAATGCAGGCTCATTTGGGACATATAAAATCCACTACAATCCACTAGATATATTAAAATATGTCATGTATACAATTTGTACGTGCACGCTTCGAACATGTCCCACTATTGAACCGGTTCCTTCCAGGAAATGCATTTTTTAAATTTGACAACTATGTAGATTTCTTACCTACGTAATACACGAAGACACCTTAATACACCCTACTTTCATTTATACTGACACGAGTGACAATAATCTTAATCCACAGGACTTGACTGAATCACGTATCCTTTCTGCGATATTTAAAATTAATGCCTTAATAAAAAAACCGTCAAGAAACCAAGTTTTTGACTATAAATCCTTTATGTACGAGAAGTAACTAAAGGAATGTTCATTATAATACGCAGCACAAGGCCATCCAAAAATACAAAATTGCAGTTGTGTCGTAAAACATGTTTAATATAATGCGCACCGATCAGGAATATGTTTATAAAAACTGTTGTCAATAAAATACGCACCTTATAAAGGTTGTTCAATATAATGCGCACCCTTACACTCTATCTCAAAAAATAACATGATACATAGGAATAAATAAAATAATCTAAAAAATCAATAATTCAATTACGGTACATGCGATCGATCTGAAATTTTCATACATTGTTTTTATTATCGGTACAAAACTGCCTGCAAAAGTTCAGCTCGCTAGCTTACGAGCAAGTGGGTTAAAAATCGATCCAAAGTTTTGGCGACAATTAAGCAAGCAAGGGCGGGTGCAGACACCACGAGTTAATATAAAGGGTTTTAAAAAACTGAGCTAAGAAGAAAAGTTGTTTTGTGCTACTCTCGAATTGCCATGTCAATAATTTGATGCATTTAATAAAGTTAATGAATACTATTATATCTAGAATGGCCAGGGGCGTTAGACCAAAAACAAATCGAACATTTATATCAAACTTAAAACGTTTATAATTGTATCAAATAGATCCCCCCCCCCAAAAAAAAAGGATATTCCGTGTCGTGTTGACTTAAAATATATACACATAATTCTATTCAGATCATTTTTAGACACTTATCATGCTTGTAAATCTCACCAGTTGCATTTGCGGGGGTGGGGGGGGGGTGGTGGGGCTAACGACGCTCCCCCAAATCCCGGCCCGAGTCATGTGGGCAGGACCTCGAGTCTGGGGAGGGGGGGGCTAACGCACACATAAACTTGTATATTTTGGGTTAACGGGCAAAAAATTTCGCCGACTCCTGCCGTAAGAAAACCAAACGGAGCTGCGGTTACATCACAAATGCTTTGATGTCAACATCAAACTACAGAGGGTAACAATTTTATACATTCTCTTGAGGGTTCTCAAACTTGAGGATTATAATTAGATTTAATTTTCATTTCTTGATAACTTACACCAACCGGCGTCTGATGGCCTACGGACCGGCACTTTGAGAAGCACTGATGGTTTTAAAAAAAAATAAGTCATTAAATAAATTGTAAGCGACAAAATATTACAGTGGAAGTTCTATTTAAAGTTACCCTTTTGAACTGACGTCACATTTCTTCAACCTCCCTCCCTCCCCCACGTCACGCATCGTCACAAAAGTGTGACCCCCCTACCGCCTAGGTGCGTGACATTTATGGATGGCCCCTAAGCTAAAATAACCTAGCAATCTGATTAATTACATAACTTAAATTTGGTAGAGGTAATCATTATTACATAATGGAACGATGAATATTTTTTGCAAAGTTTCAGGTTCACCACTTCAATTTTTGCTAAGTTAAGAATTTTTCACTACGGCTAATTTTGACATTTGTTTTAGATCTATACTACTAAAAGGCCAAGCCCTCACTCACCCATCACTAATTCTCCAACGTCCCGTGTAGCTAGAAGCATGAAACTTTGGGAAGTTGTTGAGCACACTCTCTCGATGATAATTGGGGTCCGGAGGCCACAATGTTATTTTTTCCTTATATTAGCTATATAAAAACTGACTCATCACTAATTTTTCTTTTTCCCGTGAAGAAAAAAGAATGAAACTTTGAGAAGTTGTTGAGTACCCCCCTCCCCCGCAATGGTAACAGGTGAAACAAATATTTAAATCATCACCCACTGGGGGCCGGGGACCAAAATGTACTTTTTTCTTACCAATATATACAAATTGAAAATTAAAATGAAACTCAAGGAAGTTGCTCAGTAAGTTCCCACAAATGTTTCTGGCATAAAAAGTTGTTAAAATACCACTTAAACGGGACAGGAGGCCCAGAAAGTCAATTTTCCTAACATTAGTTTCATAAAAGGTATTTTAACAGTTGCTGCTGGGTAAATGGATCTTGATAACACTTAGTATATACACATTTGACGGCCAATATTAAAGCTCTATACTCTATAGGATATTAAATTCCTGGTGTCCATTCCTTTGGGGCCGGGGGCCCAAAATCTTTATTTTGTAAAATTTAAATCTTTATTTCCTATTAGATTTTTTAAAAATCTTGAAAAATATCGATACATATGTCAATCATAATGCAGATTGAAATTAACAATTGTCTTGAAATTTACATCTTACTCCAATAAGACCCGGTGTCATTTTTGTCATTTTCCCCAAATGTAAGCTGTATACATATTATTGTATTCATCTGATCGCCATGAAACTTTAGGAAATCTTTGAGTGCTTTCCCACAAAAACTCCCGGCATAAAAGTTTTTAAAATAACACATATTAGGGGCCATCCATAAAGTACGTCACGCTCCAGAGGGGGGGGAGGGGGTGTAAGAAAGTGTGGCAGGGGGAGGGGGGGTCCGGCCATGTGTGACGTCACGGTGTTTTATATTAAATTTTAATTATTTTCTTAATAAAAACAACATTTTTGTTCGAAAGTGTGACGTACTTTAGTGGGGGGGGGTTCCGAGATTTGTGACAGCTTGTGACAGGGGGAGGGGGAGTTAAAAATGGTCAAAAATAGCGTGACGTACTTTATGGACGGCGCCTTAGGGGCCGGCGGCCCACTAGGTATTTTAAACAGTGGCCGCTAGGTAAATGGATGGATCTTTACCAAACTTAGAATATTAAATTTGAAGGCCCATATTACAATTCTAAATGGTATTAAACGACTAATGTCAACGCCTTCGGGGGAAAAGTGCAAATTTTTTAGATAAACTTTTAGTTTTAAAGCTTTATTCCCAATAAAAATTTAAACAACGTTGATGAATATTGACACATATCTCCATCATGATCCCGATTGAATTTTCGTGGCCTTTTGAACTTTATATTTTGCCCAGTTTTGAACGGGGGACCTTAATGTCATTTTATTCCCAATTTATTTTACACGACCTTGACACATATTGACAAACAAGTATTATTGTATTACCTACAAGATATATTAATAAGTAAAAAATAACAAACTATTTACATTGGTGTTAAGAAGTGAAAAGTGCTAACTGATTACCATTAATCCTGAGTGAACAAGGTACAGAAAGTGAGGTTCGTGGAAGTCACCAGTATTGTGTATTTCAAAAAGGAAAGTATTCATTAAAAGAAGAAATATTGTGAGACATCATTATTTGTGAATATTCAAGTTCGTAAGCAGCTGTGAATAAACTTTTGTGGTTCAATGAAATATTTGATACAATAATTTTTAAAGATGGCGGCTTGCCTTACCGCACAACTACATGCAATGAATCTAGGTCAAGGCAGATTAAGCACACAGTGTCCACGTGACACAGGCCATTACTAATCAAGGCCGTACCAAGACTTTTTTAAGGGGGGTTCGCAAACTTGTCACGAAGGCATTTCATGTTAAGATAAGACAAACCTCTCATAACGAGCATCTCTCATAACGATATTTTCCATAACGAGCAAGATTTTTATGGAAAAAGTTTCTCCCTTCACGAGCGAAGATTCGCATAACGAGTGACGCAGAAAGGGAAACTCCCTTTTTCCTGGAAATTCATTAGTGAGCCGGCACTGCTATGACTTCAAATTTGAATGAGAATGTTTAATCAATAATTCTGTACCTATGAATTATTGTGGGCGTTGATTAAACTTCTCGTCTTTTTGCCTCGTTTTCAAAAAAAAATAATACATATATAAAAAATAATAAATATTTTCAGTGCATACAGTGACCAAAAAAGTAGGTTTTCATGCAATAAATAATCAACACTGTAAATAAAAGCTTCCAAAATAGTATTTTATATAAAATTCCAAGTACTCGATCCTTCATTTATTTTCTTATTAATAATGAAATCTGCAGGCGCAAGCGTTAACGAATTTAAATTACATACATTATGGTACAGAACTGACAAGGCGGAAGACCACGATGCTATGATGTTTATTTTAGAACATCTTCGATGTAAACCCTTCTTGGGGTTTTGTTAACAAATATCTGTAAAACACTGTTTTAGTTGATATTGAAAGCGTAGTGATGCATCAATGCAAGCTCGGTAAGTCTTTCCTACACCATTGAACATCTCATGTAATTGTGCAAACGTCGGAGTGCACTGAAACTTCGCTCACACGCAAAGGAATTCACAGGAATCACACACGTGATTTTCAGCTAGCAAAAAATATTTGTATACATCGATTCATTTCAATGTTTTATAGCATCCGTACAAATTTTTTTGGTAGCTTTGACTCTTCCCATTGACTGAACCTCAATTTCCACCCGGTAAACGCTTCGGGCAGCACTTCTGATGAAGGCAGATCTTGCTCATATAAATCCACATCGCCTTTCAGATCTTCATACATACAATTTCTAACAGCACTTGGCACAAGAGCTAACAGTTGTGAGGATGTCCTGGTTAAGCCAGAGAACCGCATTTCTAGTTCAGCAATGATGTGCTTCAGAAATGGATTAACTAAGTTCCGCAGATGATGTTGCATTGGCGTTTCTACGCACACATTGCTTCGGTAGGTTTGCAGCTTAGCAATTCTGGGCATTGAAGCTTCAGATCTTAAAGACTGCGCCATGATAATGATATGACCATAAGTGTTTTGAAAATAAGAATCAACATTTGTTTTAATCTCTCTAAACTCTTGCTTGACGTTTTTGATAAGTGACATAGCCTGAATTATGGCAATCGTTTCTGTCTGAAGTTCGACTGTTATTCCTTACAGCCTAGATAACAGTTTGTACGTTACAACAAACGTCACAATAAATGTGAAGAGTTACACAAGGAATGAAGAAGTGGCGTTGCTCGAAACTTACTGTCCGTGTCCCAATCACCATTTGAAGTCAAAATTGGATCAAATCATTGGTCGTTGTGTTTTCATCGTGGCAGAGAAATTATCTCAAGATTGTGAAAAATGTAAGCATGCGATTAATAGAAGAGTTTGTATGCTTCGTGGCGCTCAGCCCATCTTGCTTTCTACAAATCTGTAAGTACCTTCCGTTTAACACTGTCAAAGACTTGTTTGTATGACGTTTTTCAACAAGGCTTCGCTTTTTGGGCTATTGTTAAAAAACATGCAGGTTACTTTTAATTTGTCAATCATGTTACGCACATCGGGAAGTCTGCACGAATGCGTGATCACCAGGTTTGAAGCGTGATTGCAGCAGTGTGTATACCGCCAAATGGGTCTTTTGCAGAATACGCGCTTGAACTCCTGAGACAGAGCCCGACATAGATGCAAAGCCATCATAACACTGGCCCCTCATATTCTGTAGTTGGATCCCCAAATCTCTCAATAATGTCAAGATCAATTTTTTTACAAAAAAGAGCACACATTCGCAAAAGGGGGTTCGTTCGAACGTACGACCCCCCCCCCACTGCGTACGGCCATGCTAATAATACCAAGAAAGAACTGTAAAGAAACCTTGAACTCGAGAAGCTATGGACTATTAACAACTGTGTCAGTGTGAATTATAAATCAAGGAACGGAAATTGTATTCATTCATTGTTTGAAAAGTGTGATAATTGCAATTTTGGATTAATGGAGTGAACTAATGTGTCTAAAAACTACCCTACTAAGATTCGGAAATTGAAAATTTTACTAAGTGACCTATTTTATTCAAAACTTTGGACCATCGGATGTGTTTTGTCAATTTGAGGGAGCGTATATATAAAGTATACTGAGGATCCCGATTGAGGATGCTTTGTTGCCTCATTTCGTCAAAATCAAATTTAATGGTTTAATTGTGTCACTTATTTGGACTTAATGTATTTTGAATTCAAGATTTTTCATATGGAGAGTTTATACCTTAATAAATAAATATCTACATTCCTTACCGAATTGCTTGACTCATATTATTTCATAAAACTAAGCATGGATTACTACAAAGAATTCACTGCCATAGCTAAAGAATTTGGCTTAAGTGGAAAATAATTGAAAGAATTTGTTGAAGAGAAAGTCAAAATTGCTGAAGAAAAAGAGAAGCTAAGAATAGCTGAAGAAAAAGAAATGCAAAAAATTTCTGATGAAAAAGAGAGGCAAAAACAAATAATTGAAAGAGAAGAAAGAGCTGCAAGAAGAAAACTTGAAAAACTTCAAATTGACAAGTTAAAACTACAAATTGATTTAGAGAGTAGAGGCCACAATCCTGGTAATGACACAAATAGAAAGTCAGCACCGAAGGACACTATCAAAGCTAGAAAATATGATAACCAGAAAGAAAAAATGGATGTTTATCTGTATTATTTTGAATCCATAATGGCCATGAAAGGTTATGATGAAGAAGATTGGCCAGCACAACTGATGACTCAACTAACTGGAGAAGCATTTGAAGCTTACAACAGTATAACAAAAGAAGACAAAACCATATATAAGAATGTCAAAAAGGCACTTCTATGTCATTTCGGAAAGTTAGAAAATGATTATAGAAAAGAATTTCATGAAATGAGAATCAAGATGTACAAAGATCCACAGATCATAGTGCATGAAGCACAAGTTAAATTAACAAAATGGCTGGAACTTACAGCTATAGATACAAGCAATCCAAAGGCCATACTAGACATGGTGTTAATTGACAAGTTCTTAGAAAATGCAACACCAGCTCTATTCACATATTTAACTGATAAGAAAGTTCGTACACAAGCAGAGCTAACAAATGCATTACGCACATTCAAAGAATCTCATCCAAACGTGGAAATGGATGAGAGACAAGATATCTTTGCAGCAATACACATTAAAAACCAAGAAAAAAGACAAGGAATGAGAAACCAGAGTCTGCCAAACCAAGGCAACAGACAAACTATTTGCTGGTAATGTAACAAGCCAGGACATATGGCGAGGCAATGTTAACACAATAAAGGACAACCAAATAGGGTGTCACCTAATGGCAGCCCTATAAGAAATAAAACAGAAGAAAGATCAAGACAAGGTCATTTTGAAAGCAAAGGTAGAAGATCATGGAGAGGCAGATATAATCATGACTCCAGATACAGAAATTATGATCAGCCCCGGAGAAGGAATGACTACCAAGAGGGAGATGATACATGAAAAATGAAACGAGAAGAATCAAAATCTAGTAATACTGTGGCCGCTATGAAGGATCATGGAACGCTGAAATTCTACCCAGTTTACATCAACGATAGAAAGTGTATGTGTCTTCGTGACTCTGGATGTACAACGATAGTGGTCCATAGTAGGATTGTGGAAGAAGAAGAATATGATGGACAAAAAGACACACTAATAATGGCTGATGACACAAAGAGAGAGTGTCCAACTGCTATTTTTACCATCAACTCACTCTGGTTTCAAGGTGAAGTTCGAGCCAGAGTTTTGAAAGATGCCATTTGTGATCTCATCATAGGGAATATTGTTGACAATTCTGATGAAGTATTCAAGGCTTGGTGTGACAACAGCTATCAATTATGTGCTACTGTACAAACAAAAGCAACCACAAAAAGAAAAGAGAACATAGACATTGAAGTTAATGAGAAATTTAAAATAGGAAGCCAACTGATGTCAAAACAAGAGTTCAAACAACTACAAGAAGAAGATATACAAGCATGGAAATAAATAAGTAAAATGTAAAAAAATCTTTTTTTAAAAAAGGACACGCTTTTATTTACATATAGAAATTGCACTAAATATGTATAACACAAAAAAACCACATTTTCCCCTAACTGAAAATTGAACCTCGTACCCCCATGTCGGCAATCGATCACGCTTATATTTCGGCCAGCAAGACTTGATGTTGATAGTACTTTTTAAAGTTATAATAATTGTATCCCTCTAGGGCGAATTGAGGCATGGTTCATTGACGCAAGTGATAATATTTTATATAGACAAAAACTAAAAACTAAAAGTGCAATAATTTCAATACGGTACATTCGATCGATCTGAAATTTTGATACAATGCATTGTCATCCAAGATCTATCTGTTGTAAAATTTGTAGATCTCTAGGACCATCAGAAGTGGTATAATTTTACGTTTCATGTTTTGAAGGAAGGATGGATACAACATACAAACAATGTGACTTAAATAAAAGCGTGTAAAATGAAACTTATCAAAGACCATGAAACAGGCCACAACAAAAATTACAAGCTAGATAAAGGCATATTGATAAACATTGCACAAGCAGGTACGTGCAAAAGAGTGGTTCTTCCTAAATAAAAAACTGTAATAATTAATGGATCTAAATCTGCACCAATAAAGGTTAACTCAGGAGTTCCACAAGGAACTGTGCTAGGTCCCTTACTCTTTTTAATTTATATAAATGATTTACCCAACAACATCTCAACAGGTACAAAAGTTAGGTTATTTGCTGATGATTGTATAATCTATAGAACAATTAAATCAGAACAAGATAGCAAAATTTTACAAAAAGACCTAGATGAATTGATAAAATGGGAAACTAACTGGAGTATGTCTTTCCACCCAGAAAAGTGTCAACTGTTAAGAGTAACAAAGAAAAAGAAACAAATAAATTCAAAATATTACATTCATGGAAAAGAACTGACCCAAACTAAAGATGCAAAATACTTAGGAGTCTTAATAAATGAGAAACTATCATGGAATCCCCATGTCAATGAAGTTATTAAAAAATCAAACAAAACCTAGGCTTTATAAAAAGGAACTTTAACAAATGTAATAGAGATATAAAACTAAAATGCTACCTCACTTTGGTGAGACCTGTACTAGAATATGCATCTTCTGTATGGGACCCATCCACCAAAGAAAACATTGATAAACTAGAACAAATTTAAAAAAAAGCTGCCAGATTCATTACTGGAGAATATTCGAAACTGACAAGAATAACACCATTAGTTAAATCATTAAACCTTGAAACACTAGAGGATAGAAGAACCAAGAGCAAAGTAGTAATCATACATAAAGCAATTAATTCTAATTTAGAAATACAACACAAAGATAACTTAATACAACCCTCAGATAGACATAAGGATAAAAACACCTTTCTTATTCCGTATGCAAGAACAAACACATACAAGTTTTCCTTCTTCCCGTCCGGAATTCGGGCGTGGAATGGGTTGCCTGAAGAATCCAGGAAAACCAACACTTTATCAACATTTAAATCTCTAATAAAAATGCAGGACTAAACACAAACCATAGATAAGCGTAGGACGCAATAATATTCTGTATAGAAGGAGCGTCTGTAAACAGATAAGATAAGATAAGAAAAAGTTACCGGAAACCATTATAAAAATTACACATGACAGTCCTTTAGGTGGACACATGGGCGCCAAGAAAACAATTGCTACAATAGCAGAAAACTTTTACTCGCCTAAAATGACTAGGCAGATAAAAGAATACATAAAAAATGTACAGTGTGTCTACGACATAATCCCAAAGATGCAAAACACACGGCGCCAATACAGTCATCTGACAAGGCAAACTTCTTATTCGAGAAAATTGCCATAGACCTAATAGGACCATACAAAAAGATATAATACGTTATGTAGACGACATATGTATCCACACTGAAGATTGGGAAACACATATCCATACACTTGAAGCTGTACTGGATAGACTCAAGAAACATAATGTGACAATTTCACCAGAAAAGATCAACATTGGAAAGAAATATATTGATTTTTTGGGATACAGAATAGGAGGTGGTGCAGTCACTCCTACTGCAGAGAATGAAAACAAGATCTTCAACCTGTCAGTTCCAAAATCTAAGAAACAAGTGCAAGCCCCGCTGGGACTATGTAACTTTTACAGGCCTTTCAATGCAAATTATGCAGAAATTGTTCACCCACTTACAGAAGTTACAAAAAACAAAGATATTCGAAAATTGTAGTTTTCAGGAGATTGTCTCAACGCATTGGAGAACATTCAAGAAGCATTTAGGAAGAAACCCATCTTGATTACACCTCAATGGGACAAACCTTTCATTGTTTCTACTGATGCATCGTCCATAGCATTAGGAGCGTGCCTCATGCAAGAACATGATGGTATCCTACATCCTATACAGTATCTGAGCAGAAATTTGTCCAAAACAGAGTGTAACTACAACACCATAGAGAGAGAATGTTTAGCCATAGTGTGGGCTCTACAAAAACTTTAAAAATACCTTCTAGGTAGAACATTCACTCTTCTAACAGACCACAAACCACTTGTGGCATTCAACAAGAAGAAAATCAGCAACGCAAAAGTAAACAGATGGGCTATGCTATTAGCCGACTACAAATTTGACATTAAACCTGTTAAGGGAAAGGACAATATGGTTGCAGACATATTAATTAGAATGACAATAATAAAGACATTCTGTGAATTCTTACATGATAAAACCAGAGACTGTATTAATATTAGTATTTTTATTCAGTGAACCAAGGAGCAGTTTTTGAATTCCAATGGATTATTATTTAATTTTAATTTTAAGAATAGTGATTGTTACAAATATTTTAGTTACACTAAATTATAGTTGTGTTAAAAAATTCCATTTTCATTTTTTAAGTATAGGTAGACTGTTGAAGTCCTACAGATTTTTTCTCTTGATCTTTATGTATATATGTTGTGTGTAAGGCAATGAATGTCCATTGATGATAAATATTTGAAATTTGAACATACATGTAGATTAATTTGATTTTATTAAGACCAAAAATGTTGTATTTCATAAACATTTTTTTGAAGGATGGGGGGTGAATGTCACGTGTGTATCACGTGTTGGATGACTGAGAGGGTCACGTGAGTGAAAGCGCGGGAAGCAGAAGAGTCGTCAAGAGTTCACAGTATGTCAATGGCGGATTGTGTGGCTCAGGACTCCACGTTGTATAACCTCAACTTAATATTTCTGTAAATAGTATACATATTAAAGTTATTTTATTGAAACAAATTCTTCAGAGGATTATTGGATGCAAGGTTATGTATTGAGAGAACGCCTACAAGATATATTAATAAGTAAAACATAACAAACATATTTACATTCTTCAAACTTAGACTTATCTGTTACTCCGCTATTTTACTCACATCATTGGCTACCTATACAAGCCCGAATTGATGACGAACTGGCCATTCTCTGTCACAACTTCTTTTCTGACTCATGCCCTTCCTATTTTACAGAGCTGCTGTCGGTCTACTCACCAATTTGTCATCTACGCTCTTCTGCTGACACGCGCATTCTCTGTCTTCCTAAGACACGAACTAAAAAATTTAGCGAAAGTTCATTCTCTTTTTGTCAATGGAATTCTCTACCATAGTTCGTTCGTCCGTCGATACGACGAGGACCACTCTAGTCATCCGAGGGTTGTCTGTGCGTGCGCAGATGGCTGATTAGGCCGATCCTTGCACGGAAGGTTCGGGAACAGAAGGGACAAGGGACGAGTGGGACATCTCCTGTAGGGTTGACAGCATGGGCCTTTCGGGCTTGTCTCTTCTTTTCTGCGGCGGTGATCCGGTTTGCCTCGCATGACCTGGCACCTTCGTGGATGGAAGAGCGCCAGGTGGATCGGTCCATTGCAGCTCGTTCCCACGTGTCTGGATTGATAGCAAACGCTTTCATTGAGGCTTTTAGTGTGTCTTTGAAGCGTTTCCTTTGCCCACCGTGGGACCGCTGGCCATACTGGAGCTCACCATAGAAGATTCTTTTTGGAAGTCTCTCGTCTGGCATTCGGACAACGTGCCCTGCCCAGCGACGCTGGGTCTGTTCCACAGACCCTCTTTGCCAACAGTGTCAAAAGCCTTGGTCAGGTCGACATAAGTGGAGAACAGGTCGAAGTTCTGTTCCTGACATTTCTCTTGCAGCTGCCTGGCAGCGAACACCATGTCGATGGTTCCTCGCCTTTTTCGGATCCACATTGACTTTCAGGCAGGAGTCCTTGGTCAAGGTGGACTGTGAGGCGGTTGAGCAGGATTCTGGCAAGGTTCTTTCCTGCGATAGAAAGCAGGGATATGCCTCTGTGGTTGTCACAAGCCTGTCTACTTCCTTTTTGCTTATATAGATGTATGATGGTTGCATTTTTGAAGTCCTGCGGGATCGTCTCTTGCTTCCTTATTAAGAGAAACAGCTGGTGGAGTCTTTCAATCAGGGCTATTCCCCCCTCCTGGTAGACCTCAGCTGGTATGGCGTCAGAACCAGGTGCTTTGCCACTGGAGAGAAGATAGATTGCTTTCTGTGTCTTGAGCAAGGTTGGGGGGTCATCCAGTGCTTTGTTTGTGGGCACTTGGGGTAGACGATTGATGGCTTCGTCGTTGATTGTCGAAGGGCGATTTAGGACGTCATCGAAATGTTCGACCCATCTCTCCAAGATATTCTCTTTGTCTGTGGTGAGAGTGTTACCGTCTGCGCTGAGGAGGGGGTTTGATCCTGAGGGCGTGGGGCCATATACTTCTTTCGAGATGTCGTAGAATTTTTTTTATTCACGTCTGTCTGCATATCTTTGGATCTCGTCAGCTTTGTTGCCGAGCCAATCGTCCTGCATCTGACGGAGCTTCTTCTGAACAGTCTTGCGTATGTTGTTGAGTGCATCTCTCCTTGCCGTGGACTTGGGGTTATTGAGGTAAGCTTGGTGAAGGTGGTGTTTCTCACTCAATAACTGCTCGATGTCTTCGCAGTTCTCATCGAACCAGTCCTTATGTTTCCTGGTCTGCGGCCCCAGGGTTCTGTAGCTGTGGTGTAAATCAGCTCTCTGAGAGTGATGCCCAGTCTGTCTCCACGCTCTGGTTTCCAGGAGAGGTGGATTTCAAGCACTTTTCCAGAGCATCTACAAAGGACAGTGTGAAGCTGTCGGTATTCAGTTTGGCAACATTGAGCCATTTCGGGGCATTTTTCCCTTGTGGGCATCGTTTAGGCTGAATGCGGATGTTGAGCTTGGTGATGATGAGGCGGTGGTCTGTCCAGCATTCAGCCCCGCACATGGACTTGGTCACTCGTACATCCTGCCTGTCCCTCTTCCTCACGATGACGTAGTCAATAAGATGCCCGTGCTTCGAGCGGGGAAGCATCCATGACGTCCGGTTACGAGTGGGGAGCCGGAAGATCGTGTTGGTGATCAGCAGTTCAAGTTCAGCGCAAGTCTGGAGTAAAAGAAGACCATTTCTGTTGCATTGACCCACTCCATGGTGTCCAAGGACTCCTTCCCAGGCAACGTTGTCCTTGCCAACTCTTGCGTTGAAGTCACCTAGCAAGATGAGTTTGTCCGCCTTTGGAACGTCGGCAATGACAGTGTGAAGTTCTTCGTAAAACTTTGTCTTTACGTCATCTGGATTAGTCATGGTTGGAGCGTAGGCACTGATGATGGTGAGGTGCTTCTTTCCAGCCAGTTGGAGTTTCATGGTCATGAGCCTGTCGTTCACTCCCTTGGGAAGTCAGCCAGCTTTCCGACAAGAGTTGTCTTAACTGCAAAGCCAACGCCTGCCTCACGTCGCTCCTCGCTAGGTCAAAGGGATCTCTGGAGGGTGGGGGGTAGTTCGTCCACCCCTGGTCCCCACTTGTCACACAGCTCTCACCAGTGGCTCATAGAAACTGCAACGTGCGCAGTGGCCACACCCCGGGCAACGGCTTCGACTGGCTGGAAAAACCTGGTGAGGGTAGCCGACGGGTCTCAAACCCTCGGTGATCTAGATATGCCTATCTATGCACGTGAAGACTGGATTCGGTGGACAGAGCGGAGGAACCACTAGTTGGTCAACGGTCAAAAAGGCGAATCTCAGCAAAGCGTTGTGGAACGCTAAGGGCATGACAAGACACACAGGACATCTCTACCATTACACATCCAGAGTATTACATCTACCAAGTCCTCCAAGACTGCACTTAAGACGCATCTTTTCAAACTTTTTATTTTCAAAATTAAAGAAACAGCATGTCATTTCTTTTTAATGATAAACGTAGATTATATGTTACGTACTATCATTTATGTTGTTATTATGATATGAATGTTTATTTAATTATTATATGTATGTTATTATCTCCATGTAAAGCGCTGTGAGCCCGGCTCCTTGCTGGTATACAGCGCTATAAAAATTATCAATTTATTATTATTATTATTATTAG
Source organism: Ampullaceana balthica (assembly GCA_944989445.1). NCBI lineage: Eukaryota > Metazoa > Mollusca > Gastropoda > Lymnaeidae > Ampullaceana > Ampullaceana balthica. Next base: position 43,808 of record CALYLW010001640.1, on the reverse strand, counting down.
CTAACGTAGCTCCCCTTTTTTAAAATGTGATAAATAAGATCCTAGTAATTATAGACCTTTTCTCAATTATTAGTATCACCTGTAAATTACTAGAACACATAATTTATAGTAGAATAGTTAAAAACACAAGCATTATGTTCTATGGCTCAAATGTACACGGCTTTAGGAAAAAAAAAGATCATGTCAAACACAATTAATTGGTTTTAGACATCTATCAAAAGACTTTGGCACTAATACTCAAATTTATACCATATTTAACCACTTAATTTTATTAAAAAAACTTCACTACTTTTGAATCTCGGGTTCCATACATCAGTGCTCTCAAACATTTTAGTATGGCCGACCGGCAAGAATTTTTTCATTGCAAAAGGTATCTGTGCAATATTTTCCAGGTTTCTGACGTGGTAGGGAAATGAAGTTAATTTTATTTTATTTGTTTCAATTTATGTGCATATTGTTGAAACATTGTTAAATTCTATATGGTTAATATTAATGGATTGAAATTAAGGATTATAATTGGATTTTTATTTCTTTTCTTGATATTTGTGCGGATCGGTGGCGGATGGCCAACGGGCAGGCACCGGTCCGCAGATTATCACTTTGAGAAGCACTGCCATACATCATTGGCTCCAAGACTTTCCTTGGGGTAGAGAGAACACTTTAATAAATAATGGATCTAAATAAGAACTGGCAGCTGGATAGCGAAGTCAATAGTCCGCTCGCCTCACAAGATGAGAGGCGTGTGATTGAGTCCACGCAAAGCCACAATAAAATTGATGAATGACTATCGCTAAGAAAAGTCCTCCGCTGACTCTTTTTAGTTTATATAAATGATTTACAGATACCTTTTGCAATGAAAAAATTCTATAGATCAATTAGAGAGGAAAATGATTGCAAAATCGTACAAAAAGACTTAGATAAATTAATAAAATGGGAGACCAATTGGAAGATGTCTTTCCATCAAGACTGCCAACTGTTAAGAGTAACAACGAAAAATAAATAAATAAATCCAAACTATTTTATTAACGGAAAAATATTCACCTAATCTAATGATGAATAATTCTAGGACTAATAATTAATGAGAAAATATCATGGAATTTCCATGTCAATGAATTAATTCAAAAATCAAACAGAACCTTAGGCTTTACAAAAAGAAACATTTACAAATGTAATCTATACTTATAAAAGACAATGCCCTGACAATTTGTCTAGCGCAACGGTGGCCAAACTGCGGCTTGCGAGCCGCATGGGGCTCTTCTGTGTTCACATTGCGGCTCCCGAAAAATTTATGAATTTAGAACTTTGTATTTTTCCAAAAATGAAAGTTTTTAAAAAATGGCCAAAACAAAGGATTTCAGAAATTTGTCTAGACTTAAATTTTAAACTATGAAGAAACAGATTGGTTTCTGGTTGGTTGGTGATGTAAACCATTAAATTTTTGGTTCCGGTTTTGATAAAATCTGTATTTCGAAGTACTGGCCCTTACATTTATCATTAGTCCTATTAAAGTTAGTACCGTATTATTTAAAAGTTTACAGTAAATATGGCAATACGTTGCAGGAAAAAACTATAAAGAATATAATACCAGAGTGGGAAGAAGACTTTGCATTAATTGATAAAGTCCATTAGCATCATCTGTCAAACACCACAATCAAATTACAAATCTAGAAGCGACACTATCAAAAAGTCATGAAGAGTTTGCATCGCATTATCCATGGCAGTCTGAAAGCAAACTTGCTGAGTTGAAATCTGGAATGTGTCAGCAGCAGATATTATTTTCAGCTTTCAGCAAAGATGTGTCACTTTAATTAAGGCAAGTTAGGCCATCACTTAGAATATTGCTCGTACTCAGAACTTTGTGCTGATGGGAGCTTTATTAAAAAAGAAAATTGAGGAATAATTTCAATATTAGATCCAAATAAATCCAGACTTTGTTGACTGATAACATAAGTTCACATGAATCTGTGTACTCCAAATTAAAGTTCATAAAAACCAAAAACATCGAGAAGTAACTAGTAACCAGCATCTGCCAAAATATCTTCCCACCAAAACTCATTGATACCAACCAGATGTAGAGAAACTTGCTACTTCATCAGTTTCTCAGCACACATTTTACATTTAATATTCACTATAATTATATTTCTAGATGATGTGTGTTTCTATTCATAAATTTTACGTATTTAAATATTTGTTAATTATGTAACTGAAATTTCTTCAAAATACGGTTAGGGTGTAAACAACTGAAATCTTAAAATTATTGTATTCGAATAAACAATAATTGTTAATTAAAATAACTCTCTAAAGCAAGCAATTTTTCTGTGCGATTGGGTTCTGAACCATAGTGCTTCAATGCGGCTCTGAACAATTTTTTTAAATTTTTAAAATGGTCACCCCTGGTCTAGCGGCTGACTGGCTGATCAGCAGTTTCCCATTCCCGTGTAGTTAGGTGCATGAAACATTGAGAAGCTGTTGAGTAAAATCCCTCAATGGTAACTGTTGAGCAATGCAATATAAGGCGTGTATAACGTAGCCTCCAGTGTCATATATTTAAATCTATAGACATATAAATGACTAACAAAACACCTCTGTCCTACCGCAGATAACAATATTTAATTACATGTAAAAATATAACAAATACGTAATAATGTATACATATATATTTATATATATATATATATATGTATATATATTATAATTCAAACAATAACCTGCATAAAAAAAAGTATTTACAATAAACAACTAAAAAATACAATTACTTATTAACTACAAAATGTTATTCCATTGACCCAACTTCCCTTGGGACGAGTAACACTCCGTGGTTCTCCGGTAACGGGATGAGTCTGCGCGTCATCTTACAGCCCCGCCCTCAGTTACGTGAAGTATTCTAACTCTCGGCCGCCTCTCAGTTACTGTTTGATTGAGAGTCAGGCGATCTCGCGACAGTCAGCTGTGACCTCTTGTTCAACACTTACTCACTTACTTCTCAATTAGCTGTGATATGGGATCGTCTTGATCCTTCTTATACCCACAGAAATTCTCCTACTTTACTTTACTCAACTTTACTATACTCTTATTATACTTACCATATTCTATAGCCCGTTCGTTCATAAGCCGCCCCCGCTTCTTTTGGAAGATAATAGTATAAAAAGTGTGTAACCCGTTATTAAGCCAACCCAAAAAATAATACGACAGCGTAAACAAAATGGTACACATTATTTTAAACTACAAGCTAAAACGGTCATTATGATTGTTTACTTTTGTATAGGTTTAAGAACAACGAGATTTGAATAACAGAGAAGATGGATGTAATTTTTATAGCATTTGCTAGAGGGTTTTTTATTGTATTTAAAGGAAAAGAATTTTTTTTCATATATTTCATTTTAATAAAGTCAGTAAATAGAAATGTTTCTTCAATATAGTTAGTAAATTTAAACAATGCCACAGTAATTTATTTTGTTATAAATAATTCTATAAAAATTAAAATTCTTCAAAGTCCGACTCATCTGATTCTCCAAACAATTAGTTAAACTTTTCCCCGGTTATGGCTTCATTAGGCAAGAGTTACCGGTATTTTTATTCTTTGGTAAACAGTGGTGAAAGCGCACACATTAAAATCGTTGTTGAAAACAAAATTTGTAAAACAATTTATTAAAACATTCACATAAATTAATTAAATGAATAAATAAGGTAAGTGCAGATGTTTAATAGTATTTTATAGCTTCTGGTAGAGCAGACGAATCTTGTAGAATGTAGACAACTCGGGGAAGGGGCTGACCTTTGTGAGGTCCCTGGGATAATTAGAGTATGCGAATCCTGAAACTGTCATCCCCGACGTGGAACGTCGAAGTCCGGTTATGGCTAGCTAGGTAGTTAGACAGATGATTACAGTCGCTGTACGGAACTTAGATGGGGGCATCCATGGTGGAGAGTGCCCCTGTCCATAAGGAGAATGCCCCTGTACATGTGGAGAGTGCCCCTGTCCATGTGGAGAGTGCCCCTGTCCATGTGGAGAGTGCCCCTGTCCATGTGGAGAGTGCCCCTGTCCATGTGGAGAGTGCCCCTGTCGATTACGAGAACCACTGTACCCGTTGAGGGTCGGGCCATCCGAAGCGACCTTTCCGTCCCCCCTTTTTAGCTATTTCAGTGAGCGGCACTGTTTAGGGCCAGGTGGGCCAGCACAATTCTAGTAAAAGTGCCGTGAAGAACTTTGGTCGGATGTCAGCTCTGAGTAGACCTTCCCAGTGGGGACGCCTTTACCCAATACTTTGTGGTTGGCTAATGCGGTTGCCCGCACCCCCTAAGGTAGGCTACAGTGATGATCCCCCCGATCTTTCGACAGTCCTAGGTTATAGACCCGTACGCTGCAACGTGGTGGCGCCGCAGTTATAGCGGGTCGAAGTAGGGAAAAATCCACAACCTCCCGCATGGGAGGCACTTGAGAGGCAGGCTGGCAAGTCTTGAACGAAACATACCCTGCCCAGACGACCCCCACTTAAAAAGGACCGTCTCGGGGGTGTCCCCATCGGTTAGTTACTATTAGTGGAGAGGAAAAAGTTGCCTGAGAAATCCCCGGGGGGGGGGCCTATAAGAGTCTTTATTGACTCAGGACCCTTGACGCCATCTCAAATATCACATATTTAGAATGTAGACAAGGACCTTGCGTATCTACAATAACAACACCGATATTCAAAATACATGCAGAAATCACCTATGACTCGCTCGTAAGCCAACGGCCGACCCCCCACAACCTTTCCCCCGAGATTTTGTCCAAAAAGAGTCGGCTTTAGAGCGAGCATATACGGTACACTCTACTTTCACTCGATACTGGCTAGAATAGAACAATAATACAAACTACATTAAATCACTAATACTTTAACAAAAGTAACAATTAAAAATTACTAGAGTATACAAATAATAAATCTCAAACTGTACTAACTACTTATACAAACTAACCTGGCTTAGGACAAATCTTCTTTCCCTAAACTAGGGCTCGACACTGCCACCACTATTACGGTCTAGATACCGTCTCTCTAGCGTCAGGTGAATGAAGAGAGTGCATGATCTCTGAGCTACAACAGTATTTATAGGGGATGGGCCACACCAACACCACGCACGTCTCCTTTCTCATTGTCCAAAGTCGGTCACGTTTTGGTTGGCCAGTCAGTCTCACTCGATGCAACACAAGGAGCAAGCGTCACGTGTGAGTCATCGGCGTGTGATGATTCGATGGGTCTCAAATAGTTGACCCAGCAGATGTCAACAATAACGGGCGAAAAAAAAATTCACTCTCGAGATGCCAGGAGCCAAAATGTAGTTTTTTTCTTTATATGAGCTATGAAAAGTTGTTTAAACTTTGGATACTGTGTAAATGGATGGATCTTGACCAAACTTAGTATATAAAAAGTTGATAATAAAATACTATATGGCATTAAGCTCATAATGTCCTTTTCTTAAGAGTCGGGGGTCACTAATGTCTTTTTCGTAAATATTGAAGACTTTATTCCATTTTCGATTTTATACCAGCTTGACAATATTGACAAATATATCCTTCATAAACCCAATTGAAATCAACAAGTGTTTTAAACTTTAAATTTTGCACCGATTGGGCTCAGTTGCCCTTAAATTGTTTACTTATATAAGCTGTATAAACATAATTTATTCATTCTTTTGCCACGGGACTTTGAACGGTTATTGAATACATTTCTGAGAAAGCTTCTGCCATAAAATGTTTTAAAATACCGCTTAAACAACCCCCTCCCTCGTCCCACTTCGTCACAAACGTGTGACTCCCTGCGAGGTGCGTGACGTCATTTATGGACGGCCCCTAAAGAGGGCGGCCAATTAGAGACCGCCCCGGGCGGCAAAATTTCTAGCTACGCCACTGTCAGTGGCGTAGCTAGGGGGGGGGGCGGACGGGGCGGTCCGCCCCGGGCGGCACGCACTTAGGGGCGGCATTTGTGGGCATTTGAAACGTACAGCCATTTCCGAAAGCCGCCCTTTTTCTTTTGAAGGGGGTAAATCCGATTGAAACAAAAATACTCATACTTTCGAGTGTTAAATAACTGATTCGCACAGCATTTGTTTGATTACAGAGTGGATGTTATAACTAACTTAAAACCGTTCAAAAATTTTGAATCGCTCAAAAAGGTATCGATTTGTTTGGAAAATTAAGCGGTATACGTCACAGATGACGCTTTTATAAGAAAAAATACCACAAAAAAACACATCAACGCTGGGCCGAATAATATGTGCTATTAATATCGCCACGACAGTTTTTGCGTGGAATTTCGACATTCACAGAATGATGCGCGAACAAGTACCTACAAGGCATGGTGGTTCAAATATTGTGTTTAACTTGCAAGTTTCAGTTTTCAGAAAATTATTGTAAGGTAAATTATTACAAATTAATTTTGTTATTGCATTTAAGTAGCACAAATAATTTGTGTTTTTCATTAAAATACGTTTATTCATTAATTAAAATGTTAAGCCTATCCAATTCAAGCATTGTTTCTTAAACCCTTTTGGGTAACGACACATTATGAATATTCAAGAAGTTTCGCGACACACAAAAATAATTTTAACTTATTTTATAAAAAATATCACATTTTTTACATATTATTGTGATGTATATTACTGTGATATATCAGTGTGATGGATGTGGCTGCTTAAGGGAACACATCATATTCCATCGGGGCTCCAAAGGTGACAAGCAAACGCACAACTCATCATCAATTTTAAGGATTTTCTTGGACTTGATTCAGTAAATGCCGAAAAGCTAAATTCATAGAACCAAGAAGATGAACATACAGAGTTTTAACTGCTTTCAAACTGACTAAAGGATAGACTTTCATGATTGCAAGCCAGAATTCTTCTAAAGTCGTGTTGGTGAACGTTGTTTGATAGAATTTGTTATGCCGTAATTTGATCAGCTGCTCCTCCACTTCGGTAATCAAATTGACTTCTTCACTGACTGCAAACGAATTGATCATCCAAGCAAATTCGTCGATGTCCAGTGATTTAAAATAATTTTGAAGAGACGATTGAAGTTGATTTCCCCACCCGAAACACATGTGATTACTGATTTCGTTGTTGATTTATTTAACAAACATTTTGTTTTGCTTTATTTTAAAATTTCATAATAACTTCAGAGCTCAGAACCCTAGCAATTTTAAATATTTTTACTAAATCTCGCGACACACCTGGAAATCTCTCACGAAACACTTATGAGTCGCGACACACGGATTGAGAAACAATGAATTAAAGTAATGTGTAAATAATTTGAAGTCGTCTATTTTATGGAAAATTATTAAGATTCATGACAAGAATATGAAAATATTCAAATTTCTCCGTTAACAAACACCACCTTATGCATAAATAAAATTTTTTAAAAGACATACTTTAACATTTCAAGCGTCTTGGAAAAATTGACATCTGAAGAAGTAACTAGTAAAAGGAGATAAGATGCTGGAATTTTTACTCAATTTAATGCAATCTTTTTTTTTCTATGTTATCTCAATGTATGGGAATCCGTCATTGCATGGAAAACAAAGAGATGTGCTAATTAAAAAAAGCTGTTATATCAGCCAAACAATTTGTGAAAAGTTGAAGATATCAACTGAACGCGGAGTTAGAAGGATAAAAAAATATAAGTGGGGGAAATTAAGAAGACGTTGTTCTATCTTTAGAACTAGAACATGGGACGCAGTGGTCGAGTGGCAGCGCTTTCGACTGGCGTACCGATTCTCAAGGGTTCGAATCCATGTCAAGGCAATGATTTGTTCCCGGGGCCTAGGGCATCCCTGAGTCACCCAGCTCCGAATGGGTACCTAACACTAGTTAGGCGGCTGGGTAATGCGTGGAACCCACAAAGCCGTGGCCTGTGAACGCTGCATCACTTGCCAACAGATGCAATTATCTTCTGCATAGAAGGAGCGTCTGTATAGATAAGATAAGAAGATATAAGTACAACGAGATATGTTTTTATCCATGGATGGAATTATAAAAGAACGCTTTGATCAGTTGCATGTCCTTGCAAGAAAATATTCATATATGATACCATGTAACCTACTAAATGAAACACTTAAACATCAAATAAATAACTTTATTGACATTGATAAAGAACAATTCCATATTGAAAGAAAAAGTCTCCATGATTTTTTGGCTGTACATACACTACAAAAATAGACATTATGTTAGAAAAACGAGGGAAAAGGCCCCATTGATCTATTGAAATTTATTCAACAGTATAGATTGGAAAATTCTGTACCCAACATTGTAAGTTTGCTATTATTTTTTTTCAAGAATTTACTATCAGTGTCGCTTATTGTGAAAGGATCTTCTCCAAACTGAAGTTGATTAAAAAAAAGTATCTTCATTCCACAATGAGCGAATTAAGACAACAAAATCTTGCATACTGTCCATTGAACAAGATATTACAAATAATTTAAATTTTGATAGCATACTACACGATTTTTCTATTATGAAAGTAAATGTATAAATATGCGTATATCCTAATTAATGTAAACAATTTCTTTGTTTGATCATGTTTTTGGGTGTAAATTTTGAATATATTTTGTCTCATGCGTGCAATCACAGTAACTTTCTTGTTAGGTTAGTTTTAGGGTTGGGGTTAAAAGGTATCGTGTATTTTTAAAATCTATATTTATAGGTAGATCATTATATGCGGCCTCTTTTATTACAGCTTACATAAATATGGGACTCAATGGTTGACATGTTCTCCACCTTTACTTCGTTTTAATTAAAATTATTTGTTTATGTTTATTAATTTATAAAAAACCATAATATAATCGACTAAGTGGCCGTCCTTAAATGACGTCACGCGTTTTTGGCTGATTTTTCACCCCTTCCCTCTTCATCACACATCATCACAAAAACGTAGACCTCTTCTCCACCTTAAAAGCCGTAATTCCTATTTGAAAATGAGAATGTTTCAAATGGAATTTTTTTCATTTAAGTATGTTTTTATTGCACTCTTATATAGTAAAACGCGTTTTACATAAACGTCATTAAATAAAGTGTCAGTAATCAAATATTTAAGTGGAAATTTTATTTAAAGTTGCCCGTTTTGACGTGACGTCAGGTTTCTTAAACATCCCCCCCCTCGTCACACATCGTCACAAATGTATGACTCCCCTCCCCCAAGTGCGTGACGTCATTTATGTACGGCCCCTAAAAAGGGCGGAAAATTGGAGACCGCCCCGGGCGGCAAAAGTTCTAGCTACGCCACTGGAAAGAGTTATACATTTTGTCTGTTAAAGCTAAACTCTAAAAATGTAATCAAAACTAATAAACAAACATAAACAAATTTTAAAATAAACCATAGCTTAAATTAAAGGAATTTCAAATAAAACTACGTTTCTTATATTTTTTCAGCAAAAGGCATCACATGCTCTGAAAGTTGAATTATCGGTAAGGAATTCTTCATGAATTTTTTTTAATGAATAATTTTGATTGATGCTTGCAATAAATAATTAATTCTAATGTAAACCGTCAATGTGAATTGCTAATTATCATAAACTTGGTAGACAAAATCATTGTTATAGTATATGACGATGAATATGTCTGCTAAGCTTGAGGTTAGCCGATTACATTTTTTTAAATAAAACAAACCCGTAAAAACTAAGTTTTTGACTATAAATTACTTATATATGAGACACAACTGACAGTATTGATTATGTTCAAACGCGACAAACATTAACAGACTGAATCTGTCTTAACTCCCATTTGCTATATAACCCGGGTAGGGGGTGGGAGAGGGGAAAGGTCTGGTCACCGATCACTGGACCGAGCTCAGCGTGACACGTTAAATGTAAACAAAAGCACACCGGTACATCGACCATGTGGCGTCAACGCGCGAACTGAGCTGTCACGTGAAAAAAAACAATAAGAAACCGTGAAATTGAATTACATACGTCGTATATAGATAAACTAAAAAATCATTAATTTAATTACGGTACGTTCGATCGATCTGAAATTGATACGATGCATTGTTAGGTGACACTGATCCATGTGTCAAATTTCTGCTCGATGGCTTCACGGGATGTGGGTCATTTTTTACTTTGGTTTTTCCGCCCGCCCAAGACAGAGAGACAGAGGGACAGAGACGGCGGTGAAGTTAATATAAGGGATTTAATAAAACAACCCCGTAAAAATAAAGTTTTTGACTATAAATCCCTTATATGTGACACAGAACTTAAAGTATTGATTATGTTCCATCGCGTCAAACATTTACAGCCTAAAACTGAGTGAACTCCTCCTCCACGAGATGTGGTCATCAATAGCTGGCGTGAAGTCAAGTGACTCGTAAAATGTAAACAATAGCGACCGCGTTTATATAGATAAACTAAAAAAGTATTAATTTAATAACTGTACGTTCGATCCATCTGAAATTTTGATACGATGCATTGTTAGGTGACACAAGTCTCTGTGCCAAATGTCAACTCGATGGCTTCACGAAAAGTGGGTCATTTTTTACTTTTGTTTTTCCGCCCGCCGACGACGAACGACAGACAGAGAAAGACGGCGTTGAAGTTAATATAAGGGATTTAAAAAAAATAAAAACAGTTTAATCCTTCTTCTAACATTCAATGTATCAAGCACACATGCATATAATTTGTCTACTGATATATTTTCGTGCGGATAGGGTTAGCTCACAAGATATTGAGGGTACAGGGGAAGTAAAATACACGGGGTGGGCCAAAATCAGCCCACTGCCTTGTAGGAAGTTGATGACTCATCAAAAGCTTGGGACCCAATCCGAAAAAACAGCTACACATTGCGCTGTGATGATTGTGCGCAAGTCTAACAAACCTTCCACGTGAATGTTCATTCTCTGTTGGGTCGAGCTGTTAGGCTCTTAGGACCCGGTTCATTTTATCGCATGCGAGCCTCATCAAGCAGGCATCGCCATGGAGGTACTCCTCTGCAGGTATCGCTACTTCTCCTTCCAAATCCACGCACAGTTTGGGGCACTCTTCAAGTACGTGGGCCACCGTCTCCTCCGGGTGGCCACACAGCCTACAGGTCAGTTCCCTTCTAGTGTTGAACTTGTGCATGTAGCTTCGAATGTGACAATGTTCAGTTCTCATTCTGGATATGAGCGTCTGATTGCTACATCCAATTCCCCACCATAAGTCGCTTTTGTTCGGTCGTGGCATGTACTGGTATACTTTTCTGGCTGTGTTACCATTTGCCCAGCCCTGAAATGGTCTTTAAGCCACGATCGGACCCTCCGCTGGGTCATCGGGCGGTCGGGTTGGGGCCGAGCTGACACATCCATTGCTAGCTTATCGACCCTGTCTGAATGAAGTTTGCCAAGTTCCCAGTGATATACTGAAGGACTACTTTTCCGCCTTGTGCCAGGATATCACCTACTTTATTCAAAATGACACTGACCGTTTTCGCCTCCAGAGAGGATCGACCCACTGTTTTCGAGCGAAAACCGTGAGTCGATGAAGACTACGACGGTCGGAAAAATCTTTCTTTTTCCTAGATGTCGGCGCACTTTCTTCAAACCCCTGCAGATCGCCTCCAGTTCGGCGTCGTGACTACTGTATGCAGATCCGCGCGGTCCTGACTGTTCAGTACTGTCAGATCCAGGTTGGGGTATTGAATTAGTACTCCGTACTCACTTCTGCCATCCTTGAAACGTGTGCCGTCTGTGAAGACTCTAAACACGCTGTCGACATAAGCGTCGATTGTCTCCAGAGTCTCGTCTCGCTGGAGCTCAACGTGACTGGCTTTTGTCACCGCCGTATTTGCCAGTGGCATACGTAGTTCAGGCAAGTCAAAGCTTTCATGTGGTCCTCGAGCAGGGACCGGTTGCATTCGTTCCCTGTGCTTGGGTATGGGGACTGAGTCTTCTAGTTCGTGGACCCTATCCATATATGATTGTCTTTTCAGTCATGTCCTCTTTATCCCCACATTGTTGTGAGCAAGACTTCTCACTTCTCACCCAGTCAAGAAAGCTGAGTTTATAAAAGCTCTCTCCAACTCAATAGACTCTGACCTACCAGGCCATATCACAAAGGAAAAGTGGGAGCATCTCAGAAAGACCATTCACAGCACAGCCATGCAGATCTTCGGAAGAAAAAGGACCAAAAACAATGACTGGTTTGAGGCCAACTCTGCCACACTCACCCCTGCCGTAGAGGAAATAAAAAGTGCCTACCAAAAATACAAGCAATCCCCAAACCCACAGATACTGCAGGCGTAGCCAGGAGCAATGTTCAGAGATTAGCTAGGCAATGTGCAAATGACTAATGGCTTCAACTCTGTCAGAGCATTCAGATAGCGGGTGACACTGGTAATATTAGGGGGATGTACGATTGCATTAAAAAAGCCATGGGGCCTTCTTAGAAAGCCATAGTCCCACTAAAGTCCTCAACCGGAGAAACAATCTTTGACAAGGCTAAACAGATGGACAGATGGGCTGAGCACTATTCAGAATTTTACTCCCAACAAAATCACGTAAACTAGGATGCCATCGATGCCACCCAAAGCCTCCCCCTCATGGCAGAACTGGATGACAAACCCACCCTGGCAGAACTAAAAGAAGCTATTGAGCGATTGCCAATAGCCAAGGCCCCTGGTCAGGACGGAATCCCACCAGAGATCATCAAGTGCAGCAGTAGTGTATTGCTGGAACACCTGCATGGCCTTCTCTGCCAGAGCTGGGAAGAAGGAGCAGTACCAGAGGATATTAGAAATTCCAACATAATCATCCTGTATAAAAAAAGGAGACAGAAGCGACTGTAACAACTACATAGGCATTTCTCTCCTTAGCATCGTGGGTAAGGTCTTTGCACGCGTTGTTTCAAATAAACTGCAAAGACTTGCTGGTATAGTATATCCTGAATCACAGTGCTGTTTCCGGGAAGAAAGGTCTACAATCGACATGATCTTTTCTCTAAGAAAACTTCAAGAAAAGGGCCGAGAGCAACACATGCCCCTCTATCTAGCTTTTATTGATTTAACAAAGGCTTTTGACCTGGTCAGCAGAGATAGTCTGTTTAGTGTCTTGGCAAAAGTTGGCTGCCCACCAAAACTGCTTAACATTATACAGTAATTCCATAATGGTATGAAAGGCACGGTGCAGTATGACGGATCAACTCCACCCCCATTTGATATCCTCAGTGGAGTCAAACAAGGGCTGTGTCCTCGCCCCGACACTCTTTGGCATCTTTTTTGCCTGCCCGTTGAGACATGTCTTTGGAATCTCAACCGAGGGGATCTACCTACATACCCGTTCTGATGGTAAACTATTCAATCTGGCCAGGCTGAAGTTATAGAGGAAGATACGTGAAATAGTCATTAGGGACATGCTTTTGCAGATGATGCTGCCACAGCTACTCACAATGAAGCAGATTTGCAAAGCCTAATGGACCGCTTTGCCAAGGCCGCCAGCGACTTCGGCCTAAACATCAGCCTCAAAAAGACTAACGTGATGGCCCAGGATGCTGATCCACCCAAAATCACCATCAATGGTTTTCAACTTGACGCCTTTGAACACTTTACATACATTTGCTCCAATATCACCAAAAACCTATCTCTTGATTCTGAACTAGACATAAGGATTGGCAAGGCCTCCACAACTCTGACCAGGCTCTAAAAAGGCTGGAAAAACAAAAAGCTGACCATCAAAATCAAATTTGCTGTGTACCGTGCATGTGTGCTAAGCACCCTCGTGTATGCCAGTGAATTCTGGACCTTAAACTCCAGGCAAGAAAGGAGATTGAGTGCTTTCCACGTGCGCTGTCTCCGGCGCATCCTGGGAATCGCCTGGCAGGACCATGTCACCAATAATGAGGTGCTACAACAGGCAAAAATACATAGCATGAAAACTCTTCTCCGCCAGCGTCGGCTCAGATGGTTGGGACATGTGCGCAGGTTGGAGTATGGCAGAATCCCAAAGGACTTCCTCTATTCTGAGCTAGCCAAAGGAAATAGGATTACAGACCAGCCTCACCTCCATTTCAAAGATCTCTGCAAGAGAGACCTCAAAGCTATTGACATTGACATAAATAGTTGGGACGAACTCGCAGGGGACAGGCACGGCTGGAGAAAGGCGTTGACTGCCGGGCTAGAAACAGGAGAAAGAAACATGCAACAGGTCGCAGACGAAAATCGGATTAAGAGGAAAAAGAGAGCAAATCAGCCAACCACAAATACTACCTTTCAGTGTCAGAAGTGCAGCAAAGGCTGCCATTCGCGAGTGGGCTTGTACAGACACAGCAGAAGCTGCATAGCCATGCGCGCAAATTCCACAGGAGCAAAGAAAATTCCGTCGTCTTACGAGACATAAGGAAGCCAACCAACCTCTTTATACATCGGTCTTGTAATTGAAAGCAGGGTTCGTCATGCACCAACCTACGGTATCGCGGCACGGGTTCAAAATAGCGATTGTCAAAACAGCGAACGTCATAATAGCGACTTCAAAATAGCGACTGTATCCAAAGAGCGACTGTCATAACAGCGACGTCACCACATAGCTATTCATGTCAAACCGTTCACCTAACACAGTGGTTTCAAACGTTTTTGACATATAGACCCCTTTTCATTGTCTAAACTCTAAACTTATCCAAGGACCCCAAGTGAAAAAACTACATAAATGCATAGTAAAAAATAAAAACTAAAAAAATAGCAACAAAAAGTTTTGATGAAGTATTTATTGAAACTAAAAATTGTGTTTAAAATAAAATTTAAAACAATTAACTTATGCTATATATACACGCATTCATTCAAATACAAACAACTGCTCAGTAAAAATAAAATTTGAATCATGGTTACCCGGGAATCTTTTTTAAATCCCTTATATTACCTTCACGGCCGTCTCTCTCTGTCTCTCTCTCTCTCTGTGTCTGTCTGTCGTTCGTCGTCGGGCGGGCGGAAAATCAAAAGAAAATAATTACCCACTTCCTGTGATGCAATCGAGCTGAAATTTGGAACACGGACCCGTGTCTGCTAACAATGAATTGTATTAAAATTTCAGATCGATCGAACGTACCGTAATTAAATTAATGCATTTTTAGTTTATCTCTATACAACGTATATAATTCAATTTCACGGTTTGTTTTTTTTTCACGTGACAGCGCAGTTCGCGCGTTGACGGCACCCGTTAATGTACCGGCGTGCTTTTGTTTATAATTTACGTGTCACGCTGAGCTCGGTCCAGCGATCGGTGAACAGACCTTTCCCCATCTCGGTTATATAGCAAAGGGGTGTTAAGACAGATTCAGTCTGTAAATGTTTGTCGCGTTTGAACATAATCAATACTGTTAGTTATGTCTCATATATAAGGGATTTATAGTCAAAAACTTTGTTTTTACGGGTTTGTTTTATTTAACAATATTGAAAGCCCCCTTGTCGAAACGTCCTGTGGTCGAACTGTCCGGGGGTTACATAATCACATGTTACGAAGGCTAGACAAAGTGACGACCACGGACCCCGTGTTATGGAGAAGGTAAATAAAGGGATTGAGGCTGAAAGAATGTAGGTACCTTAAGAAAGGACTATCTGACGACATTGCCTTGGGGTGGGGGTGGAGTTGGATAGGTTTGGAAGGACTTGCTACCTCAGAGGAGTGGTGCATTTAACACAATCATGAATTCGCACTTAATGTTGGTTGGTTTTAAGTGTATATACTTTTTAGTGGTAAATTAAAAGTTGAAATTAACTATTTCATGCCGTTTCTAATTTTTAAAAGATAATAATGTTAAACTATATTATTTTTATTATGTTTTTTTAAATAAGGAAAAAAAAATTACGAGGTAAAAACGAAAAGGGTTGAAACATCCCGGGATAAAAAAATCGTGTAGTCGAACTGTCTCTAGCTTACAAAAAGCAGCCACGCGCCACCTCTGCCCCTACCACCGCAATCCCCCTCAATTAATCGACTGCATCTATGTTTGTTAATCGAAAATGTGTATACGCTCTTTACAACACCAACATTTATTTATATACACTTCCAGTTGATTGTATTTCATTTTCTTTGTCCCTTCTGTACAAAAAACCTACATGGCTTATCATGTCTTACTTTTCTTGATTTTATAAACTCCATTGTAGGCTAGGCAAAGTACGTTTTTCAAACATTATCGCAAACAAAAGAAAAAAGTCGCTATTTTAATATAGTCACTGTTTTGACAGTCGCTATTCTGCTCGGATGCCAGTATCGCTCCACCGTGGTCATGATTGCTTTTTTTTCGCCTTATCGCCAGGGCTTCTACGTTTGACATAATTTCTACGGCGGCTGTGGGTGTCGTACGTAACGCCACACATACAAAACGTAGAGCTTGGCTTTGTATTCGGTTCAGTCCCTCGAGGGCCATACGGCTCGCACAGGCCTGAACCGGTAGGCTGTAGTCAATGGCACCCCTCACACTACCGATATAGAGTAGTCTATCAGTAGGCTCAGTAGTCTTGCGTCCGCACCCCAACTAGTGTTAGCCAGTTTCCTTACCAGGGACAGTTTAGCTGTGGCTTTGGCGCACAATTTACGCACATGGTTATGTAGTTGAACCTTGTAGTCCAACTTGATTCCCAATTACGTTGGTGTCCGATCCCAATTCAACTTTTTCCCGCATATCTGAAGCACCACTTCATGCTTCAGAGGATTCCGTTCATTTCTGAAAATGGAGTGGACCGTTTTCTCCGTATTGACCACTAGGCGCCATCGGTTGGCGTAATCTTCGATACGATTCAGATCATCCTGCAGCCGGTTCTGCAGTGTTGCAATATCTTTTCCGGAACTCGATATAACCAAATCGTCAGCAAACATGGCATTCTGTGAATCGAGAAGGCTTTGTAGGTCGTGGACGTAGGCTAAGAACAATGTACAACTGAGGGCGGACCCCTGCGGAAGTCCGTCCTCCAGGCGTTATTCGCTGGATAGTGCTTCTCCCACTCGGGTTTTGATCGTTCTGTTCCTAAGGAACGATTTTATCCAGCTCTACATGTTTGCAGTGACACCTAACTGCTGAAACTTATAAAGTAGCCCTCCACGCTACACTTTGTTGTATGCCTGCTTCAGATCAAAGAAGCAACGGTGTGATTCCTCAACTGGAGTTCGTATGTGATTGTCTGAATTAAACGGAGAGACTTGTCCAGCGATTGGCGTCCTTTCGGAACTCAGCCTGAGTCTTTGGAATGCTTTTGGTATTCTCGAGGAACCAGTAGAGCCGTGTGTTCACTAACCGTTTAGCCACCTTCCCTACACACGATGTGAGGGAAATGGGCCGGTAGCTGGGCGGGTGTTCACCTGGTTTCCCCTCTTTGGGAATTGGGGTTATTATGGCCCTTTTCCACAGCTTCGGCAGCTTACCTGTCGTCCAAGTTCTATTAAAAAATCTCAATAGTTTTATTCGGCATTTCTGGCCCAGATGCTTGAGAATTTCATTGTGAACTTTATCTAGACCTGGTACTTTGCCAACTTTTCACTTATTGAGAGCGGTTTGCAATTCTGTTAATGTGAATGGGGCCGATAAAATCTCTAGTTGAGGGCCCATGCGTTATCTCCTTGAGCCCTCCTTGCGCATTCAGTCGATTGTTCGGCTAAAGTAAGATCTGGCGCCTTTACCTGGGCAAAGTGTTTGTTCAGCGCTCATGCACGCTATACTTCAATAGCCCTTTGGCCCTTTGGTGTCGTCAAAGGCTCGTATTCCTTGTTTTGCATGCGCCTGATAGTGCATCTATAAGCCGCCAAACTTTTCTCCCATCTACGAGGTCGAGTTTTTCGCACGTATTTATCCATTTGCCTTCTTCGCTTTGTCGACAGCGGCCCAGACTTCAGCGTTAGTCTGTTGTGCAATCTGCGAGCTTCGGGGTCTGTAGTCTAGCTTCCTTTTCCCGTGCTTTTGCTCGTTGTTTCACCAATTCAGCCAAAAATTCAGAACTTACTGGGACAAGTGTCTGGCTGATTTGGTGAAACCCTTCCACGTAAGAAATCTAAGTTACAAAAACTTCCAAAAGAGTAACAAAAGACACTTTGTGAGAGAGAAAATAGATTTCCAGCTCAGGAATGCATGACGCCAAGTAGTGTAAGCCAAAAACTAGAAGTTATTAGGCTGACGAACTTTATCTTTATTAGGACCACCACTGTCATTGACTGTCGTTCGGTAGCCCACCAATTTTGGGTATAGGATGAGCGCACTATACCCTGCAGTTCCTTCTCTCAAGTTAGCAGATCCATCCGTGAACACTTTCACTTGGGTTCCAGCCAAACCTTCAATTGTCTCAAGAGTAGCCACTTTCTGTACATATACAGGGCTGCGTTTCGTCACTGCCGTGTCAGTCAAATAAAAACGTATTTCTGGACGGGTAGCCTCCGTATAGGGCGGTTTAAATGGGATGCTTATAGTTTGCCTTCTGTTTTGTGGGGGTTTGACGGCCCTATCACGTTCCATTACTTGATGCATATATGAAGACTGCTTCAACTGCCCGTATCCGTCCCAGTTATCCTGCATTTGGTAGCAGGGTTCTCTAGTGTCTAACCTGCGATACCTTTCTGCATTGGTTATAATTTCCTTGTCCCTACGTATTTCTAGTGGTTCTACATTTGCGATGACTTCCACAGCAGCTGTGGGTGTAGTTCTGTAAGCGCCACAGATAAATCTTAGAGCCTGGTTCTGGGAAAGGCTTGGACGGGCATACTGTAATCCATTACCGACCCTACACTGCCCAGAAAAAGAGCTCTGAGTTTGCTTGCTCCAGCGCCCAAGTTCGTGCATGCTAGCTTTTTCACAAGGTTGAGCTTGGCGGTTGCTTGTGTGCCCCAATCGTTGTGCACCCTGAATCACGAAGACACATACATTTTCTATTAATGATATAAACTGGAAAGAATTTAAGCTTTCCGTGACTCTAAATAGTGGCTACAGTATCAACCCGATCTTGTTTCTTCTTGTTTCGTCTTTCCTCTATCATCCACGTCATGGTAGTCATTCCTGTTTTCTTTCGTGTGGGGCTGCCATTAGGTGATACCATATTTGGTTGCCCTCTGCTATAGTAACAATGTTTCGCTCTATATCCTTGCTTATTACATTACCAACAAATAGTTTGTCTGTTGCCTGGGCTTGGAAGACTCTGTTTACTCATTCCTTGTCTTTTTATGTTTTTTTTTATTTTGTACTGCTGCAAAGATATCTTGTCTTTTATCCATTTCTACATTGGAATGTAAGTCTTTGAATGTGCGTAATGCATTTGTTAGTTCTGTTTGGGTACTTATTTTCTTATTAGTTAAATACGTGAATAGGGCTGGTATCGCGTTTTCTAGGAATTTGTCAATTAACACCATGTTTAATATGGCCTTATGATTTCTTGTGTCAATTGCTGTAAGCTCCAGCCATTTTGTTAATTTAACTTGAGCTTCATGTACTATAATCTGTGGATCTTTGTCCATTTTAATTCTCATCTCATGAAATTCCTTTCTATAATCATTTTCTGACTTCCCGAAATGACATAGAAGTGCCTTTTTGACATTTATATATATGTTTTTGTCTTCTTTGGCTATTCTGTTGTAAGCTTCAAATGCTTCTCCAGTTAGTTGAGTCATCACTTGTGCTGGCCAATCGTTTTCCTCATAACCTTTCATGGCCATTATGGATTCAAAATAATCCAAATAAACATCCACATTTCTTTTTTGCTATCATATTTTCTAGCTTTGATTGTATCCTTCGGCGTTGACTTTTCATTTGAGTCATTACCAGGATTGTCGCCTTTGGTCTGTAGATCAATTTGCAGTTTTAAGTTTTCATTTTTAAGTTGTTAAAGTTCTCTTCTTGCAACTCTATCTTCTCTGGCTTCTGTGACTTTCTCTTCGACGAAATCTTTCATTTTTTTTCAAGTTAAGCCAACATTTTCTGCTTATAGTAGTAAATTCTTTATAGTAATCAATGTTTTATGATATTATATGAGTCAAGCAATTTAGTAATCAATGTAATGCATCAATATAATTATGTATCTATGTAATTATATATATCTATTAATGCATAAATCATACAAAAAAGAAAATTTTAAATTCAAATAATAAAATATGTTAACTCTAATCAAGTGACACACCTAAACCATTAAATTTAACTTTGACAAAATGAGGCAACAAAATTTCTGTCACAGGATCTAAAGTATACTATTTATATACGCTCCCTCAGATTGACAAAACATATCCGATAGGGGTCTACCGATATATCGGCTGGGCCGATATATCGGCACCGATATCTGGATATCGGCAATATCGGTATCGGTAGCATGTAAAGGTCCCGATATTGACGTCATCGATATTTCATAAAAAGTGACATTTTGACAAAACGGAAACAAAAAACTATCATTTAGATTTACAATATCTCGACAAATTAATATATCGACCCCGATACCGGTATTGAAATAGTCAAAAGAGTCCTAGTATTAAAATGTGCAACCAAGATACAGTTTGCCATGTGCTTTGATATTGTTTAGGTATCTGCCGATTTTCGTATACTCAGAAATACTGTGTAAATAGTGCCGATGCCAAGTATACCGTAATATCTCTAATAAATGTATAACATGTAAACATTATGTTCACGTAATTGCTCTAATAGCAAAGATGCACGCAGAATCGCAGATGTCTAAAACATTTAGTTTCGTATGGAATAACAAAATGTACCGTGTGAAGACTTGTTGTCATTGGCAACCATTCAACCTTCAACCTCATTTTCACTCTATTACTATTAGATCTCATTGTTTCATTCATAAAAGGTGGCCGTGTGCAAAAGCCATTAAACTATTGGTTAGAATTAATAATTATGAGTCAAGGTTGAAGTTTCAAAAGAACTTCGTAATTTTGCTTGTACATTTTTATAAAGGACGGTTCGTTTTGTTATGAGTCCTATGTAGGTCATGATCTGGAACTTGTAAACACATCGGAAACTTCGTTTCGGGAACAAAAATAGATAATATCGGCTAAAACTGGATATCGGCTGACCTTTTAATTATAAAATATAAATAATTACGAGTGATAAATTTAAGAATGACGTCATCAAATATGACAGCTGTTATTTTTGTCCTAACAAATTGAAATACTCATATCGGCACTCATATCGGAAAAAAATATCGGTAATATCGGCAAAAATGCTTATCGGTAGACCCCTAATATAAAATATAAATAATTAGGAGTGATAAATTTAAGAATGATGTCATCAAATAAGACCGCTGGTTTTTGTCCTAACAAATATTCATATTAATCATATCGGGAAAAAATATCTGTAATATCGGCGAAAATGCATATCGGTAGTCCCCTAATAAAAAAGATAAATAATTAGGAGTGATAAATTTAAGAATGATGTCATCAAATATGACCGCTGGTTTTTGTCCTAACAAATACCCTATCGGCACTCATATCGGAAAAAAATATCGGTAATATCGGAAAAAATGCATATCGGTAGTTCCCTAATATAAAAGATAAATAATTACGAGTGATAAATTTAAGAATGACGTCATCAAATATTACCGCTGGTTTTTGTCCTAACAAATACTCATATCGGCACTCATATCGGCAAAAAAATATCGGTAATATCGGTATCGGCAAAAAGGCATATCGTTAGACTCCTAATATCCGATGGTCCAAAGTTTCGAGTTAAACAATACACTTATGCAAATCTTCCAATTTCCCAAATTGAGAGTAGCCTTAGTTCAATGTATTAATTCCAAATCGCAATTCGCATAATTCCCATAAAATAAATACAAATCAAGTTCTTCTGTTTATTTCGAATTTACTAATGTTATTAATTGTTTATTGTCACAAATCAGCTCCTTGATTCACGATTCACTGATTTAAACAGTTGTGCATATTTCTATTATTCAAGTGTTTTGTTTAGTGCTATATTTAGAACCGACTAGGCCTGTGTGACCTAGATACTTTCAATGCATGCCTGTAACATGCAACATGTGTAGATCAACTGTTATGCTGGCATACTCTTTGTATTTCATCAACTTCCAAAAATTCTATATTTTGTTGTATACGGCCTTTATTCTTCACAAATTACGACCATGGCTGGCAATATTTATTCATTTAATGAACACTTTCCTTTTTGAACACGAAATAACCAATTACACCATGACCATGTAATGTTTCTCTATAGTGTCAACTGCACGATCTTGATATGATTATCTTTATGTCGCAAATAATGTATAGGCTTAAATTATTTTAATAACAACTGTAGATAGCTGCACTACAGATATCTGAACTTCAGATAGGTCTACCGTAATGTTAGTTTCCTTTTACTTCTGTTTACAAAAAGTTTTTGAAATCGTCATATGTTGACCTCCGCCATTTAAACTTCTGACACCAATTTACGTCACACATATCTTTTCATTTGTGTATGTAGGCGTAATCAAATGATACCATCTCTCGTACAATAATTCCTTGAAACAATTAATGTTAAAAAGATGCACTTTAATAATGAAATATCCGATGATTACACAAATCACTATGTACATCAATAAACTTCTGGATTTACATGGTGGAAACATTTACTAACACTTTCATCCATCTTGTCTCTCTCTCTCGAACCTTCTACCACGCATCTCTCACCTGATCTTTTTCTCTGCTCTCAATCCCGCGATTCTCACGTGACATAAATGTTCTTTCATTTATCCCTGAAAACATTGCGTCTATGGGGCCGTCCATAAATGACGTAACGCACCTAGGGGGGAAGGGGTCACACTTTTGTGACGATGCGTGACGAGGGGGAGGGAGGAGGGTTGAAGAAATGTGACGTCACATCAAAAGGCTAACTTTAAATAAAACTTCCACTGAAATATTTGGTCGCTTACAATTTATTTAATGACTTTTTTTTTCTTTAAACAAAAAAATCAGAGCTTGTCAATGTGCCGGTCGGTAGGCCATCAGACGCTGGTTGGCATATGGTATCAAAACACGAAAATTAAATCTAATTATAATCCTTAAAATTCAGAATCCACAAGATAACGTATGAAATTGTTACACTGCGTCGTTTGATGTTTACATCAAAGCATTTATGATGTAACCACAGCTCCGTTTGGTTCTCTCATGGACGGAGTCGTAAAATTTTTTTGCCCGTTACCCCAAAATATACAAGTTTATGTATGCGTTACACCCACAGACTCTAGGTCCTGCTCACATGACTCGGGGATTTGGGGGAGCGTCTTTAGCCCCCCCCCCACCCCCGAAAATGCTACTGGTGAGTTTTACAAGCATGACACGTGTCTAAAAATGATTTAAATAAGATTATGTGTAGATATGTTAAGTCAAAACGACATATCCTTTTTCTTTAAAAGCGGATGGGGGGGAGGGAATCTATTTGATAGAATTAAAAACGTTTTAAGTTTGATATAATTGTTCGATTGGCGTTTGGTCAGACGCCCCTGGCCATTCTAGTCTTCTAGATCAGTGCTTCTCAAAGTGAAGATCCGCGGACCGGTGCCGGTCCGTGGGCCATCCGCTGCCGGTCCGCAGATGTTCTCAAAACAAGGACAGAAAAAAATGTCAGTGCAGGGAAAATAGTGCAAGGTCCCTGGTGCAATGGAAAAAATTCCTGCTGGTCCGAAATACTAAAAAGTTTGAGAAGCACTGTTCTAGATATAATGGTAAATGAGCCCATTTAAAATTAGTCAAGTATTCATTAGCTTTATTGAATGCATCAAATTCTTGACATCGCAATTCGAGAGGAGCACAAAACAACTTTTAATTTTAGCTCAGTTTTTATGGCATTAATTTTAAATATCACAGAAATGATATGTGATAAAGAAAAGTCATGTGGATTAAGATTATTGTCACTCGTGTCAATATAAATGAAAGTAGGGTAGATTTAAGTGTCTTCATATATTGCGTAGGTATGAAATCTACATAGTTGTCAAATTTTTAAAAAATGCATTTTCTGGAAGGAACCGGTTTAATAATGGGCATATGTTCCAAGCGTACACGTACACATGACGTACTTTAATATATCTAGAGGATGTAGTGGATGTGATATGTCCCAAATGAGTCTGAATTACCCCCAAGAATTCCCCTTTTGACCCCATTTCAGGTTATTTACCTCTGTTCGCCAACCTCTTTCTTACGGGATGCCCGTCAGTCAATTGAGGGATTTTTAAAAAATACATTTTAAAAATGTTATTTTTAAATACTTTTTTTTCTAAACAAAGACGTTAACCGTGATAATTAATAGTCAATGTTTAATAAATAAAATATAAGCTAAGGATGTTAACACAGTTCGTTTTCTGAAGGCCGGTTAAACGTTGTTAAAAAAAGCTTCACGCGGGTTACGATATTAGGCCTACAATCTAGATCTTCAATAAACAAAATAATAAATACTTAAAGGACAATATAAGTGATTCGAAACATACTTATTTTCAAATAGAAAATAAAGTGTTTTTTTTGGGTGGTTTTTTATATTTTTATATTTATTTATTTATTTTTTTTTGAAGATTTGTGACGTATTTTTAGAGGGGGGGGGTCTAAGTTTTTGTGATGACGCGTGACAAGGGGGGGGGGTGGGGTAAAAAATCTGCAAAAATCGCGTGACGTCATTTATGTACGGCCCCTATGGTAATATAGGAGAGGAATTCAGCGTCCTGTACCGTAATGTTGGTTTTCATGAAGCTAATGGTCTAGCCAAACTCTCTGGTGACAGAAAAAGAAGCTGAATACAAGGCTCTGCATGTAATATGCTGTATGAGATATTGAGTCGGTGTCGTCTGCAAACTAGAACTCGAGTATAACAATATAATCTTAGCTCTAAGACGGGGAATATAACATAATCTCCCGTCAGCTCTAGTGCTTAGAGGCCGTCCATAAATGACGTCACGCATGTAGGGGGGGTGGGGGTCACACTTTTGTGACGATGCGTGATGAGGGGGAGGGAGGAGGGTTGAAGAAATGTGACGTCACATCAAAAGGGTAACTTTAAATAAAACTTCCACTGAAATATTTGGTCGCTTACAATTTATTTAATGACTTAAAAAAACCCACAAAAAACAGTGCTTCTCAATGTGCAGGTCGGCAGGCCATCAGAAGCTGGTTGGTGTAAGCTATCAACACACGAACATTAAATCTAATTATAATCCTTAAGTTTGAAAATCCACAAGATAACATATGAAATTGTTACACTTCGTCTTTTGATGTTGACATCAAAGCATTTGTGATGTAACCGCAACTCCGTTTGGTGCATATGTTCCAAGCGTACACGAAGACATGACGTATTTTAATATATCTAGAGGATTGTAGTGGATGTTATATGTCCCAAATGAGTCTGCATTACCCCCAAGAATTCTCTTTTTAACCCCAGATGTGGTTATTTACCTCTGTTCGCCAACCTCTTTCTTACGGTATGCCCGTCAGTCAATTGAGGGATTTTTAAAAAATACATTTTATAAATGTTATTTTTAAATAATTTTTTTCTAAACAAAGACGTTAAGCGTGAAGATTAATAGTCAATGTTTAATTTTTATGTACTAAAATAAAATTTAATCTAAGGATGTTAACTCAGTTCGTTTTCTGAAGGCCGGTTAAACGTTTTTAAAAAACGCTTCACGCTGGTTACGATATTAGAATGTAGATATTCACTAAATAAATAATAAATATACTTAAATGACAATAAAAGTGTTTTGAAACATACTTATTTTCAAATAGAAAATAAAGTTTTTTTTTCCTTTGTTTTTTTTTGTTCAAAGATTTGTGACGTATTTTAGAGGGGGGGTCTAAGTTTTTGTGACGCCGCGTGACGAGGGGGGGGTAAGGTGTAACAAATCGGCAAAAATCGCGTGACGTCATTTATGTATATCCGTTCGCAGTTGTTTTTGCAGGCACACTGGATTATGATTGTGAAGAAGATTGAAAGCAAAGTAGTTGTTAGCAAGGCACCTTGCTTTACATAACTACTTACTGGAAAAGCTTCTGAAATGGCACCGTTATAGCACAAAGTGCCCTAAATGTTTCATGGAACCGTTTTATTTTAAATAGGGAAGCCACATTTTTTGACGATCTGGAAAAGGCATTTTCAGTTGGCATGATTAAAGTATTTAGTGAGGTCAACTAACGCAATAAATAGAGGCATATGTTGCTCCCTGCATTTCTTATACAGCTGGAACAGAGAAAATGTCATTTCTATGCTTGTCTTTCTAGCAGAAAGCTACATTGCAATTCTTGGAGTATGCGCGGTACTAGGCTTTGTAGACGTGTTTGTGTAACTTGGGCGATGTAAATTCAAACTATACTGAGAAGGGAGATTCTATGATACTTATTTCATCCACTATTGTCTCCTTTATTATTTTGCAATGAAAAGATTTAAGCATTTTCAACTTTCGTGGTAGCCTTAATAAAAGGCCCAAAGAATACAACCCATAATAGGAATGAGAGCAATCAACTAACATAAAATAGAGATAATAGATAATATAACCGGAGAAGAAATAACGTTGATAAACCGCCAGATTTCTGGTTTAGTTTAATTATCAGCTAAATTTCTTAAACAACAAACTGTCTCACATCATTGAGGCTCTTTCCAAAGCCTCATCAAGTCAGTGTAGGGTGGCCGTGGATTAAATGCGCTCTAATTTTAGCCCTCTATTAAAAAGGAGATAAAATAAAGCCTGTAAATTACTTGAACATATTATATCGTTTAGCATTGTTAATCACCCAGGCAAACATTATTTCCAAAGCTCTCATCAATATGACTGTAGAAAAAATAAATAATGTGAAATCTACATCATTAGTCTACTTGATGAATTCTCCTGCGGATAGGGGAAGCCTCACCAGATATGGAGGGTGCCATGGAAATAAAATATCCGGGGCGGTCCAAAATCAGCCGTACTGCCTTGTAGAAAGTTTATGGATCATCAAAGGTTTGAGACGCAATCTGAATGAAAACAGCTCCCCAATGTGGTATTAGGGGCACCTCCAAAATGGATAAGCTCATAGAGAGTAAAAACACTTGGTCCTAAAAGAGAATAAATTACCAGCTCAGGAATACATGAAACCAAGTAGTGTAAGCCAAAAACTGGAAGTAATTAGGCTGACGAATTTTATCTTTATTAGGACGACCATTGTCATTTGCGCCTGCAATGTACGCACACTGTGTGAGGCTTTTAAAGCTGCACAAATAGCCGCTTAGATGAGTAGCTATAACTCACCGTACTTGTAATCAGCGAAGCAGGATAGACAGAATGTAGACAGAAGCGAATAAACGCAGGCACGTTGCTGTTAGTTTTACAACATAAGGACGAAAATACCTAGCATAATCTGGGATTTTTCCCTGATGTTACCAAAGACAGTCCTAGGAGCATCCATTAGAAGTAAGACACATAGACTTAGAATGCTCTAGCAACTTTTCGGACAAAGAATATTAGTATTAACTTAGATGGTAACCAATGCTTCGTACCAACACACGAAACGATGAAAAAGACAAAGACAATTATATTATAGATTACTTACTATCGCACAGGGTTAACCTAAGCGTATTATGGGATAATTTTCAATGGTAGTGAAACATAGAATATGAAGAGGTTCCCTTGAAAGCATGGGATATGTGAGATGGATGACAATTAAGAAAGATATGCTGAAATTATGTGCCACAACCAATATAGCCAAGAAAAGAATATGCATATGCAAATAAGGAAGTATAGAAGTATTAAAAAAATAAAAGGGACAAAAATAACTTTATAGACATGCCTGGTACACAAGCAGAAGATGACGTTCAGCATGGTTTTGGTCTTCTGAAACGTAAGGAGAAATTTTACAATAAGAATCTTCAATGTTATGGTGAAGCATGAGCTGATTAACGTAGCCGAGACTTGAAGAACAATGGTCTTAAACCTGACAAGAATTCAAACTTTCATTAATAATTATAACTAATAATAATGCTCAGTATTCACTGAACGGACAAGATCAATAAAACTTGAAATGTAGCAGTAGACAAGACAGAAAAGTTAGTTCAAGATATTACCCAGAAGAGGTAGTGGTGGATTTGCTAGACCCTAAAAAAACGTGCCTCCAATAACAAGGCAAGCTCTGAACTGGAAACATTAAGGAAAGCGGAAAAGTGATCGTTCATGAAACACTTGGTGCCGGGAGTTGGGGGCAGAAATCAAGAGACTTGGACATTGAAGATGCTGAAGAGACTGGTCGTGGATAGCTTTGCCTCGACTTATTTAGGTGGCCTATGCTCTTGGTAGGATTGCAGACGTCGATGATGATCAACAGCTGCTCCTCGGGGACGGGAATGCTAAACAAATTTTAATGGTTTGTCATAAGTATTTTGTATAATAATAACAAATATATACAATATTACTACATTTTTCAAATGCATTTTAAATATTACATCATTTTGTTTTCTTCAAAACCATTTGCCATCTCGTGTCAACTAGACCAGTGGATTAGAGATTTTTTTATATGTATTGAACTAACTGTAATAATTGATGGATGTAAATCAGCATTAGTAACAGAAAACATAGGAATTTCACGAGATATTATCTTAGGCCAGCTAGTCTACTTAATTTACATAACTATTTTATCCAGTAGTGTGTCATCATGAAAAAAGTTTGGTTATTTGCCGGTGATTAGTTAAAATAGAGAGAAAATAATTGAGAAAAAGTACCAAAATATAAAGAAAATCTAATCCAATCCACATCCTTCCGTCTTGTGAGACGATAGCGCATCACCGTTGGGTTGGGTTGCATTTCCTAGTGTGGCTGTTGAGCCCTATCCTTGAGTGACAGTCTTTACCACAGCTTTTGCACACGAGTTCTATGCTGCCCTGTGTTGTGGTCCTTCTCCGAGCTCTTCTGTCTGTAGCCTCCTCCATTCTTCGCTCGTTGGCTACTATGACGCCCTCTCTGTGAACTGAATACAAAATCTTTTATTTATTTTGTTATTACAGTGAAAAGCTATGAACAAATAATATATATATATATATATAAAGTAATGGTTAAATTTTAGCATGAGAATGAAAGCGCCTAACAGGCACGTAAAGGCTCGATCTCTGATTGAAAGATGTTCGGAATGTGTTAACTTAATGTCTTTATATTGATTTTGTGCCTGGATGTCCGAAGTCGTCTGCTGATTTGGTGCAGCTAAGCTTTTCGTCCTTCTCAACTTTTGACTTGCTGTTTTGTGTGTTTTTGTTGGCGAAGATTCATGGCATGTACCTTTGACAGTGTGTGCCATCTATGTTGATGTTAGATTATCTCTGGTGCAGGTTGAAGATATGGTCAGCAGCACTCCCCGGGAACACAAAGGTAGGCAATCTGTGGAGTTACACACAGGCCAGTGTCACATGTCCAGGATTTATGCCTGCCAAGTTGACGCAATTAAACCTGATCTCGTGTGTAGCTTTGAAAAACTTTTCATTGACGAGACGTTCCCCAGAGGTGTACCTGCCATGTGGGTGAAAAAAAGTAGAGACACACATTTCAATATCATAAATCCTGACCCTCGCTCCCTTGACACATATGATCAGAGTAATCGAGTGACAATGAACTATGCTTGCCACTTACATTTTGTCAAAGAGAACTGTATCCACGGAGGGCTATGAGGTGGGATGATCTAGCTCCATCTGAATACCAGTCTATTCCGTATATACGTCCATGTCTTGACATTCGTACATAATGTTGTTTATTTTTATGAAGATTAATATTGCGATGTCTTTTTCAAGTGTTTGAAAAAGTTTGTAAAGATCAGTGAGTCGAGCCGTCGGAAGGTGTACTGTACTATACAAGTGTGCAAAATATATAAAATAAAGAAATAATAAACTAAGCTTTCTTTAACGTTTCTGTGTAATAAATTTTATTTCTATGTAATGTTTTTGAACTTATTTATATGAAGGAATGAAAGGTGATGTTTTCTTTCCTGTATCACTCACAGTTTTTTCTAATCTGATGTACTTTTGTTCAAAGACGTTAAATATTTCAAGAAAAGCTTTAAAAATATATTAAATAACAGATTACGTATTTCCAAAGTTGGAACGTTGCGGATTATGTCATAATATTCGAAATACTTTCTTTGAAATTATTTTAACTGACTTTTATATTGATTATTGTACTCACTTAAATGTATGACCTAAAAAAAAAGAATAATAGTTACAATTTAGTTGGCATTTTAAATTTTACAACAAGCATGAAGGTATTATTCTTTATCTGGTTTAACCAAATAAATGTTTTAATTTGAACAAAATATAAGAAATTAATTGATTTTTTAACAGGCTCTTAAGAACATATAAATCAGATTATATTCCTTTCATATAACTATAATTATATAATTAGCTAACAGTTTTTCGACATTGTATTTTTCTTTACTACAGTCTTTAACAGTTAAATAGTTAAAAACTTTTTCAAATTCAATTTAATGTTATTGAATATTTCATTGAAAATTTTTTTCCATCTAATAAATGACAAAAACAATTAAATCTTGAAATTCTAACACAGTAAAATTTATGTTTTCATATTATAAAAATCTATATAGACAAAGCTTTTGATCATTATTTAATTTACAATTGTTGAAGTTTTCACAATAAAAATGTGTCTACACCAACATTTATAATGTCGGAGAAATCTTTAAAAAGCATGTTACATTTTAACAATTCAAACTCATTCTTTTAACAATGCATAAAAAATCAAATTATATCTAAATATGATGATATGTTAATATCTTAATTTTTTTATGATTAGAAATGTCTATCGTTGGCAAAGGAGGGTAAAAAGGTAAGTACAAATTTCATAATTCACGTGAACTCAATAAGAAATATGTAACTAAAAAGAATCTAAACTATTAAAAAAATACAGATTAGCTACAGAGGAGTAAAAGGCACATATCGGAAGATAATCGTACGATTGTGTATTAAACTTTACATGAGAATGGCTATGTTATTTTATTATGAAATGATCTTTTTTTTTACTTTTCCATGTAATGCAATTTGTTTCTATTTAATTTTCTTTAATTTATATATATTTGAAGGAATATAAGGTGATGTGTTCTTACATTTATTCACTAATATATTTTAAATCTTACGTACCTTTTTTCAAAGTTGGTAAATATTTGAATAAACAATATTTAAAAACACAATAACATTCAAATTTTTTCTTGAAACTTCAGATTTTGAGGAATATTTAATATAATTTTAAGATGTTTTCTTTCAATAGCTCTTAACTCAAAATTTAGTTATTATAGTACTAACTTTAAAATAAAGAAACTATTAACCTAATTGAAGTAAATTAAAAATTTAAATTTAAATTATTAATTAATTTCATTATATTACAGTATCAGCCTTGGAGATGAAATTTCGTTATCTGGTTAAAATAAGTAAAAGGTGTTAATTTAAACTAAACAATATAATTTAATTTTGTAAATCCTCTAAAGACGATATGTATAAGATTAAATTCAGTTTTATTTTCCTTCAATAAGGTAACATAATTTTGTACACAAAGCATCTTTTGTATTTTATTCTTCTTTAATGAAGTCTGTAACCGCTTATTAAGCAATTTTTTTAAAAAATCAATTTAAAGCGGTAAAATATTTTCGTGGAATATTTTCAAGTTTTAATAAATTAAACAGACGATAAAATGTTCAAATTCTAACAAGATGTTAATGAATTTTCATAAAATATAAACATCTATAAAACACGGTTTGTAAAACTTTTAAATGATTGATGATTTTTCTCATTCAAATTAGTTTGTTCACCTAAATTTTTAATTTCTGAGGATATTTAAAAAGCTGGCTACTTTAAAAAAATACAAGCAAATTGTTTTGAACAATTAATACGAAACTTAGAATTAATGTAAATAGGAATTACTGTTAAAATCTTAATTTTTAATAATGTAGGAAACCGAAATGTCTTCAGAGGAAGATGAAACGGTGAGAACATTTTTCCACAACTCCCGAGTCCTCAATAAAGGAATATGTGACTGCAAGGAATCTGTACTATTGAAAAAATAATGATTGGCTAAAAATATATTTATCTACATAGGATTTTAATTATATTTTTTTTTAAAGTTTCAGCTTTTACTAACAGCTTTACCAGATTTTGAAATAACGGTAAGAAAATTTCCTACAGTTAACACACTTACTTTTACACATAGCCGTCAAAAATCCTATTAACTAAATTAAAACTTGCTCTGATTAGACAGAGCACTGAAAATGTTTAACGTCCTAGCAGAAAATTTTTGTTTTCTTTTTATTACACTGTTTGAAATATGTACTTGAAATTTTAATAAAATAAAAAATTTAGTTAAAAATGTGTATTAGATGTATATTTACATGATAGTGCTAAGCTGCAAATCTTTTTAAATATAACTTATTAATGTTTAACAATTTGTTATTTATTATTTTTCACATTCTCTTAAAATCATAGTTCAGTGACTTCAAGTTCTTAAATTTTGTCTGTTCTGGAGCGGGTAATTGGGAATAATTTTAAATGGTATTTAATTTTATCATATGTCCACTATGGTCAGAAAAGAAATAAATTATATGTTGTAAAATAAAATTCAGTAAAAGGATAACCTAATTTGAAGTGCCGAATAAGTAAAAAGAAATAATCTTACTTCAGTACATTTCTAAACTGTCTTTCTAAGCTCTTCACATATACAAAGTCCTTTGATTCGCAACGAACGAAATTATACAACCAACAAATTATGAAAAATATAAATATATTTTTATGTTTAAAGGTCTTGATTATTTAATATATTTAATATAAAGAATTAACCACAGTTTCAGCATGTGTTGCAGACTCATTATTTGTAAAGATTGAAAGGCTAATAAATTTTAAAAAATTAAACAACCTCACATTTTCATAATTAAGGATGATAGTATTCATAAGGAAAAACTAATATTAATATATTGTACTTGAACTTAAAGAAAAATCAAGGGCCAAACAGTTCATTCATACAAAAATGCCTAAATAGACGAGCAAATACGAATGGTTGAATATCTGATAGCCTTGGTATTACATTGCTCCAATTTGTTGTAATGCCTTCAATTGTTAAAAATGTATGTGTCGAAACTGATCTTCAAAACATCAAAATTATTAATTTTAATTCTTTTTTTTTGTTGGAGGTGTTTCGAGACCTCTTGGTCAGTGGTCCCCAACCTTTTTATCGCCGTGCACCGGTTAAGGTTTGATAATTTTACAGTGGCCCACTGACGGGGGTGCAGAGGGGTTTTGGGTGGTCGGCGGAGTTGATTGTTTATACAAGTGTTTTAGATTGTTTGATTTTAGATCTTAAATTTAATTGTAACTTAATATGCTTTTAAAAAATACAACTACAAAAAAATCAATTAAAAATGGTTTAATATTTTAACTTGCTAGAACATTAAATCAATGTGAACCCTGAGCTTGTTTCTCTGCATCGAGACGGTTCAATCTGATGGTAATAGGAGACAATGACACCAGAATGGTG
Organism: Ampullaceana balthica; assembly: GCA_944989445.1. Taxonomy (NCBI): domain Eukaryota; kingdom Metazoa; phylum Mollusca; class Gastropoda; family Lymnaeidae; genus Ampullaceana; species Ampullaceana balthica. The sequence continues at coordinate 10,403 of CALYLW010001640.1, read as the reverse complement.
CTTCATATGTCCAGTTTATTCCACTGTTTTGTTTTAGTTTCTGTCACTGCAGAAACACCACTTCACACAGTTAAGATGTCGGAAATGGCAATAGGGTTTCAATTGCTATCGTGGCAATCTCATGATATTCCAACATGACTTTTTTCCAGAAAAAAACAGTTGGTTTTCTTGAACGTACTTTTTAGCCTGCCGCCAATAGCAATGTCGAGTAGTTGAACTTCCTCTTGCACATGCATCAAAGACTCGCCTGGTCTGCTGACAAATGGGTCAATGATCCATACCATAGGGGCCATCCATAAAGTACGTCACGCTATTTTTGACCATTTTTAACTCCCTTCCTCCATCTGTCACAAACTGTCAAAATTCACGGACCCGCCCCCCCCACCATAAAGTACTTCACACTTTGGAAGAAATTTTTAATTTTATTAACAAAATACTTAAAATTAAATATACAACACCGTGACGTCACACATGACTGGACCACCCCTCCGCCTGTCACAAACTGTCACATTTTCTTACACCCCTCCCCCCTCTGGAGTGTGACGTACTTTATGGACGACCCCATACCATTTCATGGGTCTTCTGTGGTTGGGAAGCAGCGCTCAAATTCTTCTAAAAGCAAAGAAATGTGATCGTGCACTAACTGGGCAATGAATGCTCAGGCTCAGTCTCGCTAGAATGCCCGCTAATGTTTGAACAATATCCCGCTTTAAACACAGCTTGTTTGTGTGCCAACATGAAAAAAGTTTTCATTTTCCATTGGGAAGGGATAGATTACGTTCATTAAGCTGGCTGAATATGTCACACAGGTAAGCAAGTTTTGTCACCCATACCTTGTCACTGAAATGTGCTGCCAGCAGTGATTTCTTTTCTAAGAGAAATTTTAACGATGGCTATCGTAATTCAAATACTCTGGTTAATGATTTTCTTCTGGATAACAATTTTATTTCTATGTTAAATAGAAGGCATCTGTGCTCTGCGTTGATCTCCTTACGAAGCTACTCAAACAGGTGCGAGTTAATGGAGTGTGCTTTGATGTGGTTAATAACTCTAACAACGTCAATGAAAACACTTTTTAATTCCGGAGACATTTTTCGGCTTGCCATTTCCCTGTGAATAATACAATGCGTAAATTAATTCTCAGGTGCAAAAGCATGCACGACAAAAGAGCGCCGAAATAAGAGCGCCATATTAGAGAGCGCAACCAAGAATGAGCCTATATAACATTGCAAAATTGATCGTATAAGGCGGTTGTCCGATCAGCGCTAATGTGCCATTGATGTTCTTTTGACGTTTTACCGCAAAAACAGGTTACAACTATTGTCTCTGGTATGGAAAGAAACACGATCCAGAGAAAAAACAGCACTGTAAATAAAATTTAATACATTTAATATTCCTTTGGCGGCCTCGTAACATTTGTTCCACCACCGGTGCCATTCCGCGGCCCTGGGTTGGTGACCACTGCTCTAGCTGATTGAAACCTTTTTAAAAATGATTTATAAATTGTGCACATGTTTAAATAGATATATACTTAAATGCTAAATACACACACACACATACACACACACACACATATATATATATATATAAATATATAAATATATATATATATATATATATATAATATATATATATATTATATATATATATTATATATATATATATATATATATATATATACAGTCGGAACTCTCTATGTCGAACTGAAATAGATCCGAATTGTTTATTCAAATTACGGAGTTTTCGAGTTAGGGAAAATAAACTTTAAGCTCAGATTAATAAAGGACAATGATCACATTGAGAGGGGGAATGAGGGGGGAAACAGCCATACTGGCTGGAAGGCTTGACAGGAAAGAGAGTCAGTGTCTGATGCTTCACATGAAAGGAACCAACTTGCTTTGACATACCGACATAAGCCTGTGAGAAGAGACACCTTTCCTCCCATCCCCCACTTAACTATCTCCACAGTGGGATGGGGAAAGTAACATTTTTATTTTTAAAAAGAGTCACAGAATGCCTTGAAAAATTCGACTAAGGGATAAGGAGAGCTAAAATACATTCGTTTTATGTGCTTTGGCCCGGACCAAACGATTAATTCGAAATAGGGAGGTTTCGACTTAGGGAAGTTCGATTTAGCGAATTCCAACTCTCTCTCTCTCTCTCTCTCTCTCTCTCTCTCTCTCTCTCTCTCTCTCTTATATATATATATATATATATATTATATATATTATATATATATTATATATATATATATAATATATTATATATATATATATGTATGTAAATGTATATATATATATATATATATTTCTCCAATGAAAACATTTTTTTTTACTTATTTATACTTATGTTTATTGATAATCTAACTAGTTGAAAATGTATTACCACATCATAGTGTTATAATAATTTTGTATGATTATACCATCGTCAAAATATTACTACTATATTCCTTCAGAGCTATAACTGGCCATTATTTCGAAACGAATTCCTGGAAGGTAAGTAAAAGTTATGCACCATATTAGTTTAAGGAATGTGACAAAAATGATTGCTAAAAAGATTACTTTTACATTGTTTATAACGATACATATGAAAGTTTATTAAAAAAATGCAGGCAGCGTTAAATATTATTATCACAACTGTATGTAGAATATCACCCTCAGTGAACGATATTCTTTTTAGTTATTGACGAATACGGGCTAGCCGCTAACATCCAAAGAGAATATGTGCGTTTTCAGGCGTCAAACAAATGTTCATCCTTTTTTGTTACGATGCATTTCTGAAATTACCGTTTGCAAAGAAAAATTATTTTTTTTAAAACCATATTAAGTGTCGTCTCTGCACTATTGATATAGTAAATCATCTTTAAAACAAATCAATATTTGTGATCATATTTATTCATAGAAGTGGAGTAATGTTAACGGGACGGAGGGGGCGTTGGACAGGGTGCATAAATTTCGTTGCTTGAAAAAATCCCACTCACCCCCCCCCTTATATTTATATAATCCGTCTTGTGATTAATGTCTTTCATATACTTTTCCCAAAGTCAATGACTTGCTAACAAATTAAGGACATGTCCAAAAACAAAGTACTCTACACCCCTACACTCATGCGCTTTTTGCGACTATCAAGTTTTGAGTTTTCCTTGTATCACGATGCTGAATTAACTAAAAGAAAATCAAACGATCTAAAATAAGGGAAAAAAGTGATTAACAGGTTCACAGAAGTGTCCATGTTACGGGTCATGAGTGCGGAATTTAAGATGAGACTTGAGAGTTCAATAATTTTGTTCAGCAAAAGAAATCCGGTGACTGGATAGCGAAGGCAATAGTGCGCTCACCTCACAAGCAGAGGGGCGTGGGATCGAGCCCACGTTAAGCCACAATAAAATAAACCCGTAAAAACAAAGTTTTTGACTATAAATCCCTTACATAACTAACAGTATTGATTATTTTCAAACGTGACAAACATTTACAGACTCTCTTAACTCAACTTTGCTTCATAACCCTGTGGGAAGAGGGTAAAAGTCTGGTCACCGATCGCTTGACCGAGCTCAGCGTTACACGTAAAATGTAAACAAAAGCACGCCGGTACTTCGATGGGTCGCGTCAACGCGTCAACAAAAACTCTCACGTGGAAAAAAACAATAAAAAACAGTGAATTTGAATTACATTCGTTATATAAGGATAAACTAACAATGAATAAATTTAATTACGGTGAGTTCAATCGATCTGAAATTTTGATACGATGCATTGCTAGGTGAGACGGGTCCGTGTGCCAAATTTGAGCTCGATCGGATCACGGGAAGTGGGTCATTTTTTACTTTTGTTTTTCCGCCCGCCCAAGACAGACAGAGATGACGAGATGGCGGTGAAGTTAATATAAGGGATTTGAAAAAAAGGAATGACTAACGCTGGAAGGGAGATGGGGCGCCCACCAAGGTCTACCAAGCCCCTAGTAAGTTCTAATTGAAACATTACGACCATCGGTTATGGCACTCAAAGAAAAAAAAAGAAATGAAATGCAACAAAATTTTAGGCGTTAAAAAAGGAAACATTTACAAAAGTAAACCCTCTAGAATATGTATCGCAGTAGGAGATCTACCCACCAAAGAAAACAAAACATTGATAAAATAGAAGATATTCAAGATACTGGATAGTAATAAATTACAAGAGTAACACTGTTGGTTGAACCATTAAAACTACGGTAGTCTAGGTCCTAGAAATGCTGGGGGATGGCAGAATAAATCTATATATATAATTCTCTTCAAGGTGGGACCATGCGAGGAAAGCTGCAAGTATGTGCAACCGAGCATGATGACTGACCCTCGCTGGGGTCAACTAAACACAGTTAACGTTTGGCAAGCGAAGTTAGTGGTGGGGTCACCAACAATGGTCCTTGCGTTTCAATTGCATTTTGCCTTCACAGAAAACATGAGATTCGTAGTGTACTGGTTATCACGTCCGCCTCATGTGGGGAAGGTCCTGGGTTCAAGCCCCATCGAATACATTGTTTTTTTCTTATTTTTAAAAATGTCTGTTTGTGTCCGTTCTTAAATCCCTTATATTAACTTCGAAATCGTGTCTCTCTCTCTCTCTCTGTCTGTCGTCATCTCTTCGTACGTCAGGCTGAAAAACAAAAGTAAAAAATGACCCACTTTCCATGATACCATCGAGCTGAAATTTTACACATAGGCTCGTGTCACCTAACAATGCATCGTTTCAAAAATTCAGATTTATCTAACGTACAGTTATTAAATTAATGATTTTTAGTTTATCTATATAAACTGTACGTAGCGGTCACTATTGTTTACATTTTACGGGTCACTTGACTTCACGTCAGCCATCGGTGAACACATCTCGTGTTTTAACCAGGTGCTTTACACCAGGAGTTGAGTTAACGCTTTGACGTACCCGTCCATGTCCACACCCCCTCCCCCATTCCCCCAGTTTTAAAGCCAGGGGAGATAATTTCGGTTTCAGTCTGTAAATGTTTGTCGCGTTTGAACATAATCAATACTTTTAGTTATGTCTCATATATAAAGGATTTATAGTCAAAAACTTTGTTTTTACGGGGTTGTTTTTTTTTACCTCTTTATTGCATAGCATACGCCGAAGACATCATAAATAGTGCATAGAACGGTTGGGAGGGGGGATGAGAGTACAGACACCAAAAAGCAGCACCAAGTAAATAAAAAATAGCGAATAAAAGTGAAGACATGAACACTGAGGTTGTTATAACCCGCCCTCCCATTGAATACTACCATCCCTTAAACATAAACTGTGATTGGCCGACCTTAGCGAGGTTTTTAATCATATTTAGGGTTGTTAATTTCGTTCTTTTTGGTTTGTTTTTGAAAAACCGATTATCGATTATGTAACTACCGATTTTTATACCGATTATCGTTTTATAGCAGATTTTTCTTTGGAGAAAGTATACTTGAATTTGGGGTGTCGATGTAGTGTTTGTGTATTTTTGTGTTTTTATGTTACCGACAATTATCGCCCTTTGGATAAGGTCTCGAAACCACCCAACAAGGTGGTTGGCTGTACTACCCCACCCCCCACCCCCCACCCAACCGCTCCAAAACCCCCCCCCCCACCCACCACACCAACCCTAACCCCCCAACCCCACCCCCCCCCAAACCAACTACCCCAACCAATAAAGCAAGGTTAACTTCGCGTTTGTTTTGTATGTTTTTTCTGTGCTGTGGTGTAGTATTTGTCGGTCTGTTCTTCTACTCCACGTTATTTGCTCTGTCGAAATGTCGATTTCGTCCATCTGCGGCGGTTTTACGCTTGGAGTGTTGGACGTCGCAGAGGCGCGCACGTAGGTGATGAAAATGTGGACGCGTTAAGCAGTCATTTCGTTGGTGGTTATTTTCACGTTGTTTTATACATTTCGATGAATTATCTATTATATGTGTTAGTGTGTCATGAAGGGTGGGGGGGGTGGGGGGCCCGGGGGGTGGTTAATGTTATTTTGTTTATTTTTATTTTTTTTGGTGTTTTTGTTTGGTTCTTGTGTTTTTTAAGTTGTTTTGTTTGGTTTTGGTTTTATGTCGTTCGCTTTTGGTTTTTTTTTTATAATTTTTTTTAATAAAGCTTTTGTTTTTCATAGCATTTTTTTCTTTTATCATAATATAAAGAATTAATACCATACTTTATTCTTCTTTAATCCCGTCTGAATATTATGGTGGGTAGGGGTTCCCGTCAGGGGTGCGGGGTTCGTCGAGGGGATTGTAAGTAATTTGGGGACAGGGGGCCTTGGGGTTGGTTGGCGCCAGTGTGCTGCGAACCTGGCTCGCTCTTAGCCTTCGCTTTTGTGCGCCTTTTTATAACTATCTTTTCACTTAGCCTTTTTAGCTTTTTTCCGTTTTTTCCTTCTTTTTTTCCTGTTTTATTCCTGCTTTTTAGCTTATCAAACTGATGTGGGTTAATGGGAAGAAAAAAGGAGGGAAAGCCCAACAAAAGAGCACATATCTAAAATTTTTAATATCGAAGAAATTAAAATAATTATTAATAATGCAGAGAGAGGACTACTATTCGTACACCATTTATATAGCGTATAAACGCAATTACATTCTGTATAGGGAAAGAGCGTCTCTTGTTATTCCCTGGGTAAATATTTGAATTGATTAGATCATTAAAGAGAAAAAAGAGGAAAAAAAAAGGCCCCCCCACCCCAACCAAAGACAAAAAAGCCCACCAAAGCACCCAAAAGAAAAGAAACGGTTTTCACACAACATCACTATTTCTCCTCTTTTGTCTCAAGACTTCCTGTCCAACGTTGTCACAACATTTTCGTAATTGTAATTACACCTTTTTTTATCGTACTGTAAAAAAATTGCGGCCCGACGACCCCGAACGAATCCGAACCCGACCACCGACCGACACCCGACCGACCGACCGAATCTAAACGACAAGACACGAATTATCACCGTCGAGACGAAGCCGAACAACCAGAACCCCGACCCCGAACGACCACCCAGATCCAAGTACCAGACAGACGCACACGATATCGCAGTCGTCAGATTTTATCACGTCAGGTTTACCGTTTGCTTGTATTAAGAAGTCCAACGTTGTTAGTACAAGTTTTTATTGAAAGGGTAGAGAGTGGTTGTGGCACTTGGTGCGTGGGGGTTGGCTGGGGTAGGGGTGGGGGTAGGAGGGGGGGTGTGTTGTGACGGGGCGGGGCGTTGGATGTGAGAAGGGGATAAAGGGGGTGTGGAAGGGTGGGGTGGGCGTGTGTGTGGGTGAAGTATGATTCGTTGTTGATGTTTGAGACTGGTGGGTTGAGTGTTTTGGGAGGGTGGGGTGGGGGGGGGGGGGGGGGGATGGGGGGGTTAATGGATGGGGGCGGCGATAGGTGTTGGGGAGGTTGAGTTTGGCAGTTGGTTGAGTTTTGTTGGAGGTGGGGGCTGTGGGAGGGGGGAGTTGGAGGGTTGGGCACGTTTGCGGTTTTTTTGGTTTTTTTTTTTACTGTTGTTTGAGTTTTTGTTTTTTTTGGCGGGGGGTGTGTGTGTTGTGGGGGGTGTGGCGTTTGGGTGTTGGTGAATATTTTTAAGGTTGGGAGCAGGTTTCTGGTTTGAGCTTGACTGAGGTGGGGGATGTTTATGTGGTTTTTTGGGGGTTATTGGTTCTTGGGTTGTGGTGGGTCAGGGAATTTTTTCCTTTACATGGTTTGTTGGATGGTGGTGGGGGTTGGTTTTTGGGGTGTGGTTTTGTTTTTTTTCTTTTTTTTTTTTTTCTTTTTGTGGTGTGTTTTTTTTTGGTTCTTTTATTTTTTTTTTCTAATTTTTTTTTTTTTTGTTTTTTTTTTTTTTTTTTTTTTATTTTTTTTTTTTTGTTTTATTTTTTTTTTTTTTTTTCTTTTTTTTTTTCGTGGTGGTGGTGTCGGTATTTTT
>CALYLW010001639.1:0-109642 GCA_944989445.1 Ampullaceana balthica | reverse complement strand
CCCAACACCGAGCATATCGAAGGCAATAAGAATAGTTCCCACCAGCGAGCATTTTTTTAAGCGCATTCTTAAGTTAGCTTTTTTTATGTGTTTTTATTTGCGAATTTCTTCTGTTCTTCTGGGGTCAAGAGGGCAAAAAGAAGTCGTTTCTGTTCTAAGAGTAAATAAAATAATATATATAACCGTTTGTGACAGTACGCCGGTACCTAGTCCACCACCGCACCACCCGCACCCCCCCACAAGACAGTAACCGCCCCCACCCGCCACCCGCACCGCCCTCACAATCCACCTGTGCGCCCCCCACCTAACACCGCACCAGCACCACCCTACCCCCAACCACCGCACCCGACCCTCCTCCCAGCGGAAAGTCATTCTGAGTCTGCCGTTGTGACAGTACCACCTCCTCCCAGCGGCAGGTCGTTCAGAGTCTGCTGTTGTGACAGTACCACCTCCTCCCAGTGGCAAGTCATTCTGAGTCTGACGTTTTGACAGTACCACCTCCTCCCAGCGGCAAGTCATTCTGAGTCTGCTGTTGTGACAGTACCACCTCCTCCCAGCGGCAAGTCGTTCTGAGTCTGCCGTTGTGACAGTACCACCTCCTCCCAGCGGCAAGTCGTTCTGAGTCTGCCGTTGTGACAGTACCACCTCCTCCCAGCGGCAAGTCATTCTGAGTCTGCCGTTGTGACAGTACCACCTCCTCCCAGCGGCAAGTCATTCTGAGTCTGCCGTTGTGACAGTACCACCTCCTCCCAGGGGCAAGTCGTTCTGAGTCTGCCGTTGTGACAGTACCACCTCCTCCCAGCGGCAAGTCATTCTGAGTCTGCCGTTGTGACAGTACCACCTCCTCCCAGTGGCAGGTCGTTCAGAGTCTACCGTTGTGACAGTACCACCTCCTCCCAGCGGCAAGTCATTCTGAGTCTGCTGTTGTGACATTACCACCTCCTCCCAGCGGCAAGTCATTCTGAGTCTGCTGTTGTGACAGTACCACCTCCTCCCAGCGGCAAGTCGTTCTGAGTCTGCCGTTGTGACAGTACCACCTCCTCCCAGCGGCAAGTCGTTCTGAGTCTGCCGTTGTGACAGTACCACCTCCTCCCAGCGGCAAGTCGTTCTGAGTCTACCGTTGTGACAGTACCACCTCCTCCCAGGGGCAAGTCATTCTGAGTCTGACGTTGTGACAGTACCACCTCCTCCCAGCGGCAAGTCATTCTGAGTCTGCTGTTGTGACAGTACCACCTCCTCCCAGCGGCAAGTCATTCTGAGTCTGACGCTGTGACAGTACCACCTCCTCCCAGCGGCAAGTCATTCTGAGTCTACCGTTGTGACAGTACCACCTCCTCCCAGCGACAAGTCATTCTGAGTCTACCGCTGTGACAGTACCACCTCCTCCCAGCGGCAAGTCGTTCTGAGTCTACCGTTGTGACAGTACCACCTCCTCCCAGCGGCAAGTCGTTCTGAGTCTACCGTTGTGACAGTACCACCTCCTCCCAGCGGCAAGTCGTTCTGAGTCTGCCGTTGGGACAGTACCACCTTCTCCACGGTACTTGCGGGTGTGTTGACAATTATTTTAACATTATAATTTTTATCGATTAATAAATCGTTAATTTCCACAGCCCTAGTTAATACTCTTTTTAAATTTTTATGAAAAAAATTATTTATAATAAGGACAATTATAGGGATCGAAGTCAAGTGGCTTGCCACTTGGATATAAAATAATACATAGATGCTAGAAGGTACACCGTAAAAATAATACATATTTATAAATTATAGTTGTTCAATTAATGTCATAGTTTTAATATTTTTGAAATAAATACCATTTTTAAAGATTAACAGCTATTTTAGCTTTATAGTTCATGCTTATTTTTTAATCTACATGCTTTAAAAAAAAATTAAAATTCAAGTTATGAACCTTATGTCTCATAGATTTAAATTATTTATGAACTTTTCTTTTAATTTAGATTTTCAATTGTCTTTTTATCAGTTTTGTCAACATAAAGTCATATTAAGTTCAACAGCATTGGTGCTTTGTAGTGCGACATTGACGGGAAACACAATTTTAATGCAGGCCGAAATTGATGATATTGATTCTTAAATATAACGCGTACTCTCCAAAATGTGACTACTTCTTTGTTTTTTGTTTTAAAAACATTTTTTATCGCCAGAGTATATTTAAAAATAACTTTAAAAAAAAATAACTTGTACAATCGAATGCATCTAACATTTCATTATTGTACTTGCTAAGAAATTTAACAAAAGTACCAATTGAATAACCAACACTGTCACGGTCGGATATCGTGGATGTTTAGGTGTGAGTGGGCACGGGTCACTGATCACGGGATGAGATGAGCTTTGGGCATCCGTTGTAGAGTTCAGGCTGTTTTTGGTGCTCTCCTTTGTACAGTTTGGGTTATTTCTGGTGCTCTCCTTTGTAGAGTTTGGGCTGTTTCTGTTGCGCTCCTTTGTAGAGTTTTGTCTGTTTCTGGTGCGCTCCTTTGTTGAGTTTGGGCTGTTTCTGGTGCGCGCCATGCTTGTCTATGTTTCAGACACTATGGTGAAACGTTGTGTTATGAATTGTCGTGAGCAGACAGAAGCACTTCCGGGGTGGGGGAGCGGAGAGTTGTGTGTACCGAAGGACGGAGCGTGATACGAAGTGATAGGAGAGTATTTGGTTGTGCTATACTATCAACGATGTTATAGCTAGAAGTTAGAAGAGCAACTGGGTTGAGCTATACTATGAACCATGCTATAGATAGAAGCGATAAGAGCAACTGGGGTGTGTTATACTATGAACGATGTTATAGTTAGAATGTAGAAGACCAACTGGGTTGTGCTATACTCTCAATGATGTTACAGTATTTTAAAGTTGTAAACTGTACGGGCACGGCCATGTCCTAATCATGTGATGAAAGCATTTTTTAAATGAATCAAATGTTGATGACGTCATCCAACTTCCCGTGTTACTTGGTGTTTTCCTGACCCAGCAGAGACTCTATCTGAGTTGTTGATGCTGATTGAGCTCTGTGGCAAAAGAAAGACCTAGATCCCCCTAGACAACGGATCCGCCACAAACACAAACAAGAGTGAAAAAGCTTACAAAAACTGCATAAATTATTAAACACACTAGCGATATACTCGAGTTTTTTTAACGGTTGTTTAGTAAATACACTTGGATGTCAATGGCAAGTTGTTGTTTTTTCTCACAAAAATCGTTCATCAGCCGAACTCCCCTTATAGTGATGACGTCATACTATTTATATACCGGAATAATCAGAAGACGCTATGATGTCACTTGTGTGTTTTCTCTCGTATGCTTCGGAAACACAACAAAATAAATAAACAATAAATTTATACCGACTAATTAAAGTTACGGTTAACCTGTCGTCATAAAACAGGACCGTTCCCAATCTTAGGACCAGTTCAATGTTAGGAACCTTAATAAAAACTGTTCTTTTATTCAATTCATTTTATTGATTTACAAAAATTCTAAACTATATTGACATCCGGATCCCAAAAAAATTGGCCATTAGAATCCGGCCACAACCTAGTTTGTTTTAAATAACAACGCAAAATAATAAAATAAAAATGCACATCTTTTTACTATTTCAATACACACCGTTAATTTAAATACTTGAAAACATCATATATATATATATTTACACTCAATTATGTATGACTGACTCACTTTGGCCTAACGCTAAGGGACATCACTCTGCTTTTTTAAAAATTGAAAATATAGACTTAATAAAATATTAAAAAAATCTTTTTTTAAAAGGACACGCTTTTATTTACATATAGAAAGTGCACTAAAAAGAAGAAAATAAAAATTTTCAATCCGTGAACCTATCGACTGCACATAAAAGCGTGGGGCGCCCATCACAACTCATTTCTTATTGCAACTACTCTTTTGCATATAGATAAATTTTTTCTAATTAATATGATAGTAGCATGTATATGATCAAAGTTGTGAAACTTTAAATGTTTATTAATATTCATATAAATTTGTATTTATGTTTCGCAGCTTTGTACATGATTGCGAGTTGTGATGAGGGCCCCACGCTTTTATGTGCAGTCGATAGGTTCACGGATTGAAAATTTTTATTTTCTTCTTTTTAGTGCACTTTCTATATGTAAATAAAAGCGTGTCCTTTTAAAAAAAGATTTTTTAAATATTTTATTTTCTACTTTTTAGTAACACAATTTTTTAATCAATTTTTTGACATAATCAACTCAATTTAATTAGTCAAACTTCGTTGTCTATAACTTAAATGTGATAGTGGTAAAAAGATAGATTATTAATTACAAATTTATGTATTTAAAAAATAACAGTTTCCCCAACTGAAAATTGAACCCAGTACCTCCAGGTCGAAAATCCATTAAGCTAACAATTGGGACCAACTAGGCTACACAAATACCAGTTGTTCCTCTTGTATTATCATGTCAATTTAGATTTAGTTTCGAATTACTGAGCTGTTTAACACCTGGAATGTCGTCATCCATGGCTGGTTGTGAACTCCGGTGACATTCACGTGAAAGTCAAGAATAGCACGGATACAAATTATATATAAAGATAAACGTTAAAATGCATTTATTTAATTACGGTACATTCGATCGATCTGAAATTTTAATACAATGTATTGTCATCCAAGATCTATCTGTGGTAAAATTTTGAGATCTCTAGGACCATCAGAAGTGGTTTAATTTTACGTTACAAGATTTGACGGATACAACATACAAACATTGTGAGTTAAATAAAAGCTTGTAAAAATCAAAAACATTTTGGTTTCCAGATTAACATTAACCAAACAACGCACGAACCATTGACATTTGTGTTGTAAAATGTGCTGACTGACTCAAAGAGATATTTTTTGGTGCAGTAATTTGATGCTCTGCTTTCTAAAATTAGTTTAAAAATCGTGTGGTGATTAGCACTGTAAAAAATATTATATAAATACTTTGTGTACATTTCAGGAATATTAAGTATTTATCATACAAGGACAGGTTAGTTGGGCTTTTGAAAAAGATGGGTGCCGTAGGCGCCCTGAAAAAAGTGGGCGCCGCAGGCGCCACGGCACCGCAACACAACCTAGAGTTTTAAATATACAATAACGTCAGTTGAATACTAAGGCAAATTATTTAAATACTGGGTAACATCAATTAACTTCAATGATACATGATTTTATTATTAAGATTCATAAATTAAATACTAGGACACATCCTGTAAATAGTAAGGCACATCATATAATTACTAGAATACATTATTCCAATACAAAGACACATTATTTATTGTAACATATAATTAGAGACTGAAGATATATACATATAAAACTAGGGCACGTGTCACAAAATGATTACAGTAAATACTGTGCCCCTTGCTTCATCCTTTACATAAAACTAGACAAATTAATTGCTTTGTCTAGAATTATTTTAAACAAAGAGTGGTAGAATCAGTGCTGCCAGTGATAATTTTGGGAAAAACCTAGCCAACATGTCCAAAAAAACCTATATCCGAAAGAAAAAACCCAGATACGCTAAAAATAAACAAATATGACGTCACAAAGCCTCTCCCCCCCTCCCTACCCCACCAAAAAAAAACGTATTTCCTACCGTATATATTCGTTCTATAGCCCGCTTGTACATAAGCCGACCCACCGCACACTTTTGGAAGGGAAAAGTATTAAAAGTGTATAAACCGATCGCAAGCCAACCCCACAAAAAAAATAGGACAGCTTAAAAAAAAAGGTACATATTTTTTTTAAAACTACAAGATAAATTGGTCATTATGATTGTTTACTTTGTACTGCCTATCTTTGTCTTTCTGCTCTTTGTTAAGCAAGAGTTACCGGTATTTATTATTTGAGTAAACAGTGACGAAAGCGCGTACATTAAAATCCCTGGCTGAAAACAAAATTTGTAAAACAATTTATTAAAGAGTTCACAAAAATAAATAAAATGATTAAATAAGGTAAGTGCTTTTTTTATCAATATATTATAGTTTCTGATAGAGCAGTCGAATCTTGTAGAATGTAGAAAAGGACATTGATAATCTACAATAACAACACCGATATTCAATATCCATGAAGAAATCACCTATGACCCGCTCATAAGCCGACCTCCCCACTTTTTCCCCTAGATTTTGTCCAAAAAATGTCGGCTTGCGAACGCGTATATACGGTACTTATAAATTGGCATGTTTCAAGACAAATTTGTGTTTTTTAAATATGTATTTAGTGTAAGGCTGCATTCTGATATCGTAACTCGCGCGAAGCCAATTAAAACGTCATTAAATAAATTTATTGTCTGCAACCAGATATTTAAATGGAGCTTTCGTATAAAGTTGTACATTTGTTTATGTTTTGTGACGTCACAGTTCTTAAACACCTCCCTCCCTCTTGTCACACATCTCACTAAAGTGTGATCCCCCACCCCCACACCTTTTAGATGCGTGTCTTCATTTATGGACGGCCCCTAATGTATTAATTAGTAAGTTCTACATACCTATTTGTAAATTATACTTACATCTGCATTTATTCATCACTTATGTCATCTTCCTTATAAATCTTATTGGCAATCTTATCAACATTCTTTGCATTATTCTTATATTTCAGACACTCCTTTTATACAGAATATTATTAAGTCCTACTTTTATCCCTGTTTTTGTCTATTCTTGCATTTTTCTTTGATTTTTAATGTTGATGGAGTTTAAAATGTTGATAGAGTTTTGGTTTTCTTCGTTTCATCAGGTAACCAATTCCAAATCCGAATACCGGACGGAAAAGATGAGAATTTTTATGTTTGTTGTTGCATACGGAATAGGAAACGTGTTTTTATAACTATGTCTGTCTGAGGGTTGTATAAGATTATCTTTGGTGTATACCATAAATACTTGAAAGAATATTCTCTCAACGCAGGCACAAGAAAATGGTAGAGCTGTTAAGTTTGTCATGAGGTCTAATAAAATTGAACTAGACGCCCCGCGGCGTAGCATACGCTGCAGACTTGTTCATGGAAAAGAAAGTTGAGAAAGAACGGACACAAAACTGCAGCACGAAGAAATCAAAAAAAAACGCGAGTGAACGTCGGTTTGAACTGCCAACTCATTGTTTATTTTCGAGACATTTGCAGGCGAAATTCGGTACACTCCCTGACTTCTATGAAGTCAGCTGTAAAACGATAATCGGTTTAAAATCGGAGTTACATAATTGATAATCGGTTTTCCAAAAAAAAACCACGCAATTAACAACCCTAAATATGACTAACCCTCGCTAGAATCGGCCAAAACAAAGTTTATGTTTAAGGGATGGTAGTAATAAATGGGAGGCGGGTAACAACAACCTAAGTGTGCATGTCTTCACGTTTACTCGCTATTTTTTATTTACTTGGTGCTGCTTTTTGTGTCTGTACTCTCACTCCCCCCCCCAAACCGTTCTTTGCACTGTCTTTGATGAGCCAGTCTTCGGCGTATGCTATGCAATAAAGAGGTAAAAGAACAGGCACAAACAAACATTTTAAAAAAAAACCAAAATAACTATATATTCGCCGGGGCTTGAACCCAGGACATTCCTGCATGACGCGGACGTGTTAACCAGTACACTACGAATCTAACGCTTTCTGTGAAGGAACAACGCAAGTAAAACGCAAGGGCCATTGTTGGTCATGCTCTGTTGCACATGCAGATTCTTGTTGCCTCGCACGGTCCGACCACGAAGAGAATTATATATATATATATATATATATATATATATATATATATATATATATATATATGATATTTTGGCTAACTCAAGCGGTTTTAACTTGTACCAGATTTCTTTAGACAGATGGCACCGCAGCAGCGCCATCTTTCCAATTCATTGAGACAGTATGATAGAGGTATAGATATCATAATGTAACATGACAGAGCGGCTTAAAAAACTTTTGTCACCTGATGTTTAATTTTATTTTTGAAAAATCGAATTTATTTAGGATATTGCAATATTGCACATATTTAGTAAATTTTGTACTTTAACATCGTTTATTTAGTTTTTTAAAGAAAAACCTAGATTATGGCTATTTTTTAAATAAACAACCTAGAAACCTAGACAAGGTCGAAAAAACCTAGATCTAGGTTGAAAAACCTAGTGCTGGCAGCACTGGATCCGAGTTAAATCAGCAGTAATTCCGAAATGTCGAATATTTCTCCACATTCATAAGTTAAATGTCATAATTTTTAAATTTTATTTAAATTTCAAACTTACAGACATTTAAATTTATTATAATTCAGCATAAAAAATATATCATATTTAAAAATGTATTACTGAATCAACCTTTTATAGAGAGAATGACTGACGCATTTCCTGAAACCGTGTGCCGAGTATCTTTGTTTACTACTCATCTTATCGTCGTTTTTATATTGGTCTGCATGTTACATTTGTATTTGAAAGTTCAATAAGTAAATTAAATTAAAAATAATAATAATAATAAAATTGCACTTCTTAACTGTTGTATTTTCCCCTTAAGTACAATGACGATTTGCAAATGACATTGAGTAACACATTGCATCTCTCTCTCCCGCCCTCCGCCCTCTCTCTCTCTTTCTCCATCCCTCCCTCCCAGATGCTCCTCTGTGAAGAAGAGTATTGCGTCCTACGTTATTATAAGAACGCACTGTTGGCAAGTGACGCAGCGTTCACGCAATGAGGTGATTGTGTGGCACAATGCCCAGATTCCTTTGTTTCCTTAACTGATGTCAGGTTCCCATCAGAGCTGGGTGGACTCAGGGCCCGGGCCACCCCTAGCCAAGGGAACAAATCCCTACCTTCGCAGAGATTAGGTACGCCAGCCGAGCGCGTATGCCGTTTGACCACCGTGCCCGATATGTTAGATTTTTACCTTTAGCTTACATGTATGTTAGACATTATTTTTTTTTAAGTTTAACGAAGAGGTTATTAAGAAAATGCCAGATATAGACGCTATTGTTAGAGTCAGGGCTGAGCTTTTGTTTACAAATAAATGAAGTAAGGACTTTCTCATGTCACCAAGAATGCTTGATGACTTGACATCTGATGAAGTCTATAATAATACTGCAGTCTAGAGGAAAAGGATGACCTGAAGCTTTTCTTTCAAATTTGTATGTTAGTATCATAGTCTATTTATTTTGTGATTACAACAATACATACGGACATTGGCATTGACACATTTATTATCCTTTTTCTCCTGGTTCTACCATTTTAATAGTTAAATAATTTTCCGCCGTTATGAGACGTCCATAAATGACGTCACGCGATTTTGGAAGATTTTTCAATGTATTTTCACCCCTCGTCACATGTAATCAAGAGCTAGACCCTTTTCAATATGACGTCACAGTTCTTAAAAGCACCCTCCCCCTCGCCATACATCGCCACAAATCTGTGACCCCCTTCCGCCCACTAGGTGCGTGACGTCATTTTTGTTGACATTTTTCATATAACATAAGTTTGGCCTTTTTTTGGGGACTTATTTGGCAGTCAGTTTGGCCTTTTACCCAAATTACAATCTGGCAACCCTGATTGTTGCCCATTTGGTGCGCACTTGACCGGCGATCATTGTGACTGCGATCTTTAAGTTTTTTCACATTGTGATTGTGTCTTTTTTTTAAACGACACATTGGCTTTTTATCCAAATTAAAATCTGGAAACCCTGTGATCACATTGTTGACCATTTTGTGCGCACTTGACCGGCGATCATTGCGACTTCGATCTTGAAGTTTTTAAAAAAAGCCTTAGTGATAGTGCTTGTTGCGGAAAATCTTTGTTTGGAGAATAGGTAAGTTTAGAATTATTTTCTTTTACTTACTATAAGTCGTATAAAATTACATTTATTTCATTTATAAAGTCTATTCTTTAAACTGATTGTCAAAAAAAAGAGTTAAATTTTGACACATCCAAATTTAATTAGAAGTTATTTTGTGATAAACCAACACTTTCCAGTTATCGATTTTTCCTAACGGAGTGATTATTCGGAGATTTCTCCGTATAACGCTGGCCGTAATTCGTAGATTTTCCCATGATTCTAGTGTTATACGCAGATTTTTTGACTAGTTGCTGATTTGCTATAACTTATAACATTTTTAGAAATTCCCATAATCCGTGAGCTGCTTTGGTCCATGGTCTCAGGGTTAAGACATTCGATACTTGAACTAAAACGGTCAGATGGTGGTTCGATTATCGATTGGGTCATTTTTAAATATTTTTTTTCGAATTTCTTTTTTCAATTACTTTCCATGATCTGTATTTTATAATTATGAGGTTAGGATTAGGGCAGGGATTAGTATTAGTAGTATGCTAAAGTACAGTAAAAGTCTGATAATCCGGTATCCAACTGTCCGGAATGCCCGATAGTCCGGCATCGCTCCGGAAAATTGTAAAAAATGTGGTTTTCTCCAAAAAGTGTGTCTTTAAAGCAAATAAAATCGCTTGAGAGCTATTCGGAAGTTTTCGGGGTAGTTCGGGGAAGCGCTCGGTAGTGTTCGGAAACAATTAGCGGCCGGCTAGTCTCAGCTGTCACAACAAATACAGATCCAGTGCAGCACAGATAATCTATCGCGAAGCGTATCGCCATTTTTTTGTGCGCTGTTGTTTTGTGTCCTTTCTCAGCGCAGTAAACTGTGTCTCAGTATTCTCTACTGTAATACAGTACATCTGTAGTGACGTACGTAACTTTTGAAACTGTTTATAAACAAAGTGAGTTTCGTTCTAACTGTACAGTGATCATGTTTTCACAACCTAAGCCTTCGAGTTCAAAAGGAGAGAAACGAAAACACGTAACACTGACTCTCAATCAGAAATAAACTTTGTTGTATTCGCATACTGTATTTGTAGATTAATTATTAACCTAATTGTTCTTATAATTACGATTAACGTATGTATGTGTAGTTAAAAAACAAAGTACATTTGTTTTACGGCAAAGCCTACACTAAAAAGAAGGGGCACCACCCTATAAACCGGAATTTCCGATAGTCCGGCACCGAGCCGGACCCGAACGTGCCGGATTATCGGAATGTTACTCTAGTTTTTGTTATGAACTGTTGGAAACCCCGCGCTTAGGCCTTAGCCTTACTAAGACCCTTAGTCATATGCTACCACTAGTACTGTACACTTAATGTAACTAACGGCTATGGACTTTTCTCACTTGTGACGATGCAGATTGATTGTGATTATATATCCCTAGATTCAAATCAAATACTTGGAATATAAATTCAAAAAGATATTAAAAATTATTTTTAAAAAAAGAAAATTAACATGATGTAAGATCGCCTACGTGCTGCATAATATACTCTGATGGGCCTCATTTAGCCCGCAAACGAAATTGTTGAGCAATATTTTTTCTGGAAAGGGGGCCGTAGGCCAAAAGAGTTTGGTGGGAACCACTGATTTATAGTAAAAGGTAATATTTACATCTTTTCGACTTTTAGAATAAAGATATTTGATCTCCTATAGATAAAGATATTGACTGTCAGTTTTGTACTCTATAGCTAAGTGTAATTTACAATGATGTACTAATACAACGGTCGCCAAACTGTGGCTTGCGAGCCACATGCGGCTCTTCTGTTTCACAATGGGGCTCCCGAACAATTAATGTATTTAGAACTTTGAAATACATAATATTTATTTTTAAAAAATGAAAGTTTAAAAAAATATTGACCGCAACAAGGCATTGAAAAAATTAGACTCGATTTAAATTTTAAAAGTTGAAGAAAGAGATTGGTTTCTGGTTGATTGGTGATGTAAACTATTAAATTTTTGGTTCAGGTTTTAGTAAAATCCGCATTTTGAAGTATTGACCATTACATTAAATATGGCAATAAATTGCAGGAAAAGTAACTATAAAGAATAAAAAAGGAAGTTTTCTACCAGAATGGGAAGAAGACTTTGCATTAAATGATCATTAGCTTGATCTGTCAAACACCAATAGCAAATTACTAATCTAGAAGTGACACTATCAAAAAGTCATCCACTGCATTAAGAAAAATCAAACTTGCTGATTTGAAGTCTGGAATGTGTCAGCAGCAGATATTATTTTCAGCTTGCAGCAAAGAATATGTCACTTTAACTGAGGTAAGTTATGCTATCGCTCGTGCTGAACAACTTTGTGCTGATGGGGGCTTTATTAAAAAAGAATATTGAGGAGTAATTTCAATAATAGATCCACATCATTCCAGACTTTGGCGACTGATAACACAAAATTTTATGAATCTTTGTGCTCCAAAATAAAGTTCATAAAGCAATGCATCGAGAAGTAACTAGTAACCAGCATATGGCAGAAGTTCTTCACACCACAACTACTTGATACCAACCAGATCTAGAGAAACTTGTTAGTTCAAAGGCTTCTCGCAGAATCATAACAATTAATGGTAACTATAATTATGAGTCTAGATGTAGTGTGTTTCTATTTATAAATTTTACATATTTAAATATGTGTTAATTATTTAACTAAAATTTCTTCAACATACGGCTAGGTTGTAAAATACTGAAATGTTTAAATCATTATATTCGAATAAACAGTATTTTTTTAAAAATACTCAACTAAAGCAATTTTTCATTGCTACTTGACTCGTGAACCATATTGCTTCAATGCGTTCTCAACAATTTTTAAAAAAAATTTAAATGGATCTCAGTTACTACAGTCATGGCCACCCCTGTTCTAAACAAATAAAAATGTTACCATTCAAATGTGTGTTTTAAGCCCTTTAATTCTATGTTATTGTCTTTGATGTTGATATAATTTAAAATATTATATTTATAGCCGGTTAAACCATCGCCATAGAGATGTTATCAGCAGCAGCCAAGCGATCGTTTTTAACGATGAAGATTCAACTTCCGTGTCTCTTAGCACTGTATTGTCTCAATAATTGAATAGCTTTCAATATCGTGCTAAATATAACGATAAATTATAAAAATAGTGAAAAATTCGTTTACTAATGACAGAAAATTTAAATTGTTTCAAGATTTATAACAAATTATGACTTTAAAATTAACATTACTAAAAGATTGTTCATTTGGTCCTTAAAAAAAATTAAAAGGCTAAACAAAGTGCCGATTTTAAAATATGTAGAAACGTGGAAAAGTTTGTGGACAGTTTGAACTCAATTTCATCTGTGGGCTACGTACATTTTTTGGATAAAGTATTGGATTTGGATTTAATAAGTTCTAGCTTATCATCTTTGGAATCAAAAGACGAAATTTGGACTCTCTACTCATTCTGGTTCTTAAAGAGAGTTAACAAATCAGTTTATTGTGGACTTTTATACTATTGATTTCAAATAAACCACTGATCTTACACTTACATCTTTCGCTGGGATTTATAAATGACTTTGCTTGTTTTATGCCTGTGCTTAAATGTATGTTATATTTAATATTTTCTTAGTAAGCTGACTGTTATTCTGATATTTCTTGGATGGATGGATGAATGGATGGATGGGTGGATGGATCGATGGATGGATGGATGGATGGATTGGTGGATGGATGGATTAATGGGTGGATTGATGGATGGATGGATGGATGGATGGATAGATGGATGGATGAATGGATGGATGGATGGATGGTTGGATGGATGGATGGATGGATGGGTGGATGGAATGGTGGATGGATGGATGGGTGGATTGATGGATGGATGGATGGATGGATGGATGGATGGATGGGTGGATGGATGGATGGATGAATGGATGGATGTGTGTATGGATTGATGGATGAATAGATGGATGAATTGATGGATGGATGCATGCTATTCCTATCAAGTTTAAAAAAAAACTTTAAATAAAAATTAGTTTTTTCCTTATTTTCCTAATAATTTCTAAATTATTGTAACTGTTAACTTGTCATGTAAGTCTTTATTCAAATCTTCCCTTTCCGTTCCTTCTTTGTGGCAGGGTCTAATCATACAACATATTGAAATGAAATAGAGACAAGTTTCTAAAATTCCTCACATTAACAAACAACCTCAAGGATTTACTCACCACACGGTGTCAAACTACTCATCAGTCCCCATTCTCCTTGTTATTAACACACTGGTTATAAAATGTCTACACTCCTTGTTATTAAGACAGTGACTATAAAATGTCTACACTCCTTGTTATTAACACAGTGACTATAAAATGTCTACACTCCTTGTTATTAACACAGTGACTATAAAATGTCTACACTCCTTGTTATTAACACAGTGACTATAAAATGTCTACACTCCTTGTTATTAACACAGTGACTATAAAATGTCTACACTCCTTGTTATTAACACAGTGACTATAAAATGTCTACACTCCTTGTTATTAACACAGTGACTATAAGACGTCTTCAGTCTTTACTCTCCCATTAAAGAAGATATTTTTAAAACATATCTGTTAAGACTGTATTTTTAAAAAAATGCAAATGTGACATTTAAAAAAAGATTTTCTTGGATTATATGACTTATGAATCAAAATGTACTACTTATTTGATAACTCTAAAATTAGAAGTAAATATACATCCATAGAGACAAATAAAGACACAGTTTATTGGTGGTCTATGTGTACCACATTGAAGTTAACAATTTAAATAAGTATATGAATTCAAATATAGAATGAAAAGGACGGGGTTTACCAAGATGTCCAAGTATAGGGAGCCATATTTTATGTAGAAATATTTGCTTGGGCTAAATAAAGATTATAAACAAAAATGACGTACTATGAGATTAAATACAGGCTTTTACTTTTAAATCATTTAGTTGTATTTTCTAATTGGCTAATGGATCACTTCAAGAACAAGTAGTGCCAGAAGTGGGCTGACAAAACGACTGCCAGGGGGGTATTCGCTAACATGTCAAGGCCAAGCCGTTTAGACCAGTGGTGGAGTTTTTGTACCGTGTTATATTGTTTTAATTTGACGTATGATACATGTTGTTGTCCTTTTTTTTCCTTTCTTTATTTTATTTTATTTTTTTATTTTTTAAAATCTATTGATTGTTGGAATGGAAAAAAGTAGCAAATAATAAAGAAAACAGAGTAATAAAAACAGGTTACAAAGAAGTAAAATATTTACCTACAACATCATATGTCTTAAAAACAAAGTATAATCATAAAAATAATAACATCACACTTTATTTATTATTTATAAAACATATATCGTATATCACACAAATAACAAACGACGAATACTGACTATTATTCGAGAAAAAATTATTTACTCACTTATAAAAGAGATTTCTAACTCTAAAAATCTATTTTAAGTAATACAAATTACGCAATATACATAGCTGCAATACAAAATTGTCCAATAATATATACACATAAATTCATAAATATATAAAATAAAATAAAACAATAATATTCTCATCAGGCTTAAACTACCATTATCATGATAAATACTTTATAAACATTATCATAATCATCATCGCCTGTTGTCCCAACTGGGGCAAAGGTCACAGACAAAGGCTCCCAAGACATCCCGGTCCAGCGCCAGTCTCTCGAACTGTCCCCAGCTGTGCCCACGCTTTTAAGTGACCGCTTCCAGTTCCCTACTCCAAGTCGTTCTGGGTTGACCTCTTTTTCCCCTTGCCTTGGCGGCTCCAAGTGAGGGCTTGTCTTATACTGGGTTTAGGCTTTCTGAGGGTGTCGCCATACCATCTCCATCTGTGCTGGCATAGTATATCTTCAACTGGTTCTTGTTGAGTGCGCGGCCAGAAGTCCTCGTTGTTAATGACTTTGGGCCAGGGGATTCGAAGAATCATTCGGAGAAATGAGTTCATAAATGTTTGTAACTTTTTTGAACTGGCTGCTGTTGTTCACCATGTTTCTGTCCCATATATAAAGACAGACTTCACTGTAGTGTATCAACATTAAAGAATCCTAATAGAACTGGCTGCTGTTGTTCGCCATTTTTTCTGTCCCATATATAAAGACAGACTTCACTGTAGTGTATCAACATTAAAGAATCCTAATAGAACTGGCTGCTGTTGTTCGCCATTTTTTCTGTCCCATATATAAAGACAGACTTCACTGTAGTGTATCAACATTAAAGAATCCTAATAGAACTGGCTGCTGTTGTTCGCCATTTTTTCTGTCCCATATATAAAGACAGACTTCACTGTAGTGTATCAACATTAAAGAATCCTAATAGAACTGGCTGCTGTTGTTCGCCATTTTTTCTGTCCCATATATAAAGACAGACTTCACTGTAGTGTATCAACATTAAAGAATCCTAATAGAACTGGCTGCTGTTGTTCGCCATTTTTTCTGTCCCATATATAAAGACAGACTTCACTGTGGTGTATCAACATTATATAATCCTAATATTAACAGAAATAATGTAGTAGTGTAGACACGAGACAATGTTAATATCCATTTTAAAAATTTTTACCCTTAATCCTATTTTAAGAAATATGGCAAATCTATTAATAGCCTAAACTAGGGACATCAGTTTGTTCTCATTATGATCAGTGTAATCCGATGGTATGAGATTCCCTGTACCCTGCCCCCTGCTGATGCGACCACAATACAGTTATACCGTATCGATTCAACAACGTGACATTATTCTATTTTAATTGTTTCTATTTTATGCTAGTTCCAAATGTCCATTTCCTGAGGCTAGTCAAGCCGCTGATGTGTTTGTATGTTTGTTATGCTCGTTCCAAACGTTCCTGCAGCTCACAACGACTCAATCGGCGTAACTGATAAGACCAGAGATAGCTTGTAGTAGTTTAGTTTATGTTTTATTTACACATCCCAAGATTAGCTAGTAATAGTTTAGTTTATGTTTTATTTACCCTTCCCAAGATTAGCTAGTCATAGTTTAGTTTACTTTTTATTTACCCATCCCAAGATTAGCTAGTAATAGTTTAGTTTATGTTTTATTTACACATCCCAAGATTAGCTAGTAATAGTTTAGTTTATGTTTTATTTACACATCCCAAGATTAGCTAGTCATAGTTTAGTTTATGTTTTATTTACCCATCCCAAGATTAGCTAGTCATAGTTTAGTTTATGTTTTATTTACACATCCCACGATTAGCTAGTAATAGTTTAGTTTATGTTTTATTTACCCTTCCCAAGATTAGCTAGTCATAGTTTAGTTTACTTTTTATTTACCCATCCCAAGATTAGCTAGTAATAGTTTAGTTTATGTTTTATTTACACATCCCAAGATTAGCTAGTAATAGTTTAGTTTATGTTTTATTTACCCATCCCAAGATTAGCTAGTCATAGTTTAGTTTATGTTTTATTTACCCATCCCAAGATTAGCTAGTAATAGTTTAGTTTATGTTTTATTTACCCAGCCGAAGATTAGCTAGTAATATTTTATTTTATGTTTTATTTACCCATCCCAAGATTAGCTAGTAATAGTTTAGTTTATGTTTTATTCCGAAGATGTGCATTTTAAAATTAACATTCAAGACTCCCAAAGTTGAGTAATGAGTGTGTGATGTTTTAACGATTTTGACCAATAGACGTTTTCTTTGACGAGCAAGAACTAATAAATGAACCCCTTGGGAGACCAGTCAAGCTGTTTTTACATCCACCTTACCTGATCATTAATGTTCAACTTTTTACCACGTATTTATAAACTCGCTTTCGTTCCTGTTTGTCCACAATTTTTCAAATCTGCAATGTAAAATTAAACCACTTCTGATAGTCCTAGAGATCTCACAATTTTACCACAGATAGATCTTGGATGACAATGCATTGTATCAAAATTTCAGATCGATTGAGTGTACCGTTATTAAATTATTGAACTTTTTAGTTTATCTATATATAAGAATATGTATTATCCGTCTGCTCTTGTTTACATTACATTCACGTGCCGAGTTAACACCAACCCCGACCACATCAACAATGTTTAAAATCAAGGGGAGATCAGTTATTTCCAGTCTGTAAATGTTTGTCGGGCAATGCGTATTATATTTGAACATAATCAATACTTCAAAACTCGCCATAGCATACACTTATACTAAAAAGAATAAAAATAAATAGAAGTAAATAAAATATTTTTAAAAACCACGTTTTTATAAGCGGACTAAAAAGAAAATAATTTAAAACTTATAAGTTCAAGTAATGTAAATTAATATGACTAAAAATATGGGGCGGTATACAATTCACATACTCGTAATTTAGAAGGCAAAAGAGAGATCTATATATATATAATGTGTGAGAATGAATGAACTGCATATAGTAAAACTCATAAGCACCCGCCACACGTTTTAGTCATATTAAATTAAATTACTTGCACTTATAAGTTTTAAATTATTTTCTTCCTTTTAGTCCGCTTATAAAAACGTGTTTTTTTTAATCTTTTTTTTTACTTCTATTTATTAAAGTCAAATAAATGCGTCGGTAGAAGTCCATCAAACCCCTAACCACAACCCTAACCACATCCCCTCCCCCAGCCGATCCCATGTAACCGGAAAATAAAAATGCCATGCTGTCTTACAGTCCTTAATAAAACGGTCAACATTCTCTCTGCCCCACCCTTTATTAAACTTTCACATTACTCTCGCCAGCACGTGTCCTTTGGTGGTCGCCTAGTCTATTCCTCGTACCATGTCATAGTGTGACATGTGCCAGCTAACGTCCATTACCTAGTACCGGGGTTGAAATGTCCAGTCCTTAGTACCGGAGTTCATATGTCCAGCTAATAGGTAGGAGAATGATAGATGTTTATTGAAAGTGTATCCCTAATTGTAAGGATCGAAGTCAAGTGCCGTGCCACTCGGTTAAAGTTAAAGATCATTTACGGATAATTATATCATAGCAAGTGTGGCTTTATGACTAATATATAAATTTAAAACTTTTTTAAAAACCAATAGTTTGAAATGTTTTTAAATAAATATATTTCAAATACATTATTTCGTTGCAATTTATTAAAATTTATAATTTTTTTAAAATTTAACATATAACAAAACATTATTAAAACGCAAGTTATTAATATTATTTCTCAATAAATTTAAATTACATTTTATTTGGATAAAAATAAGAACTTATCATTTTATTTGCTAATTAAGTTTTCTCAAAACAATGCCATATATTAACATCAGTGTTGGTGCTTTGTGGTGCGGCGCTGGTGTGAAAGCTACATATATGATATATTACTTATTTATGAAATTCCGTTCAGCTAACTGAAACGGCACTCAAGCTTTAGTGTTCGAACACACAAAAACATACACACAGACGGACGCACACACATACAGCATATTTTCATAAGAGGGTTTTTTCATCGAAAGAAAGTGTGCAACTTCGAGATTTATCAAAACCTTGATTCCGATTTTTGCCTAATTATAATACTTCCTGCTAAACAGCCTAATCAAGAAAAAAAGCCATAATTTAATATCTTCTCATTAACCTTATGAGCAGCTATATTGTTTCGAGCAAAACTTCATGTTAAATAAATCAATACCGTTCTTAGCTGTGCAACAATAATGGGAAATACAATTATAATGAACATCCAATATGAAAATACCAACTCTTGCATGAAAATTTGTATTTTTTTGTACCTGTATAATGCCAACAGGATTGAAATTTATGCACAGTTTTTTAGATTGTGATTAGAAGCAAAAAGCATAAAAGGAAGGGAAAAAAACAACAAATTCAAAAATATTTTTAATTTGGTCTGCGGAAATTAACGATTAATTTCTCGATTAATCGTTAAAATTTTTAACGATTAAGTTTATTTTTAAAGATTAATCGACCCACCACTTATAAATGTACTGGAAGTCAAAAAGAAAAATATTTCGACTGATAAATATAAATATAAACTAATTTCCGGACGATTACACGAACATTTCGGTTTTAAACTATTAACTTACGTGAATGTTCAAAATGTTGATAAAGGTTATTGTTTCTATTGAGAGAAATCGTTTGCCTACCATGCAATGTTCCTTCTAAGTCTAAGCTTCGTTAGTCCGTGTGCAAAATTAAAAACAAACTCGTGTGCAAAGTATTTTTTGTGCAATATTTTACAAAATTTGCTGCGCGGTGATTCTAAACTCCTGCGTGGCGTCGGTCAAATATATTCGCAGCGGCGCTGCTTGAAGGGAACATTGCTACCATGGTTATAACACTTCGCTTACATATCCAAACCAAACATCCACTACAGCATCAGAAACTTCAGTTTAGACAATCTAAAGCAATGTGAAAGATTGTTCAGCTCGGCTGGTTATATTGACATACATAAGGCAATTAATTCTAACTTGGAAATAATACAAACATAACCTAATACAACTCTCAGATAGACATAGGGATAAAAACAATTTTATTATTCCGTGTGCTAGAACAAACACATATAAGTTCTTGTTCTTCCCATCTGGAATTAAGGCATGGAATAGGTTGCCTGAAGAAACCAGGAAAATCAACAAATTATCAACATTCAAAACTCTAATAAAAATGCAAGACTTTAAAAAAAAACATGGATAAGCATAGGACACAATTATTGCCTGTGTAAAAGGAATGTCTATAACACCTAACTATAACACCCATGTATTATGTATAAGACCCGCTCATCACTTTTGAACCAAATAATACCAATAAACTTGTATGTTTGCGTTTTTTGTTAAAAGATGTCATATAAAGAAGACGTCCCAGTGATATTTCGATTTTCGACACGTACGTTCAATAAATGTTACTTATGACACCATACATTTCAATTTTTGGCTTTAATCGAAATTAACGATTAAATAATCGTTAATTTTTCAAAAGTTAACGATTAAATTTAAATTAATCGTTATCAGACATAATATATATATACCCTAATTTTTAAAGATTAACAACTATTTTAATTTTATATTTCAATGCTTAGTTTTTAATCTACATGCTTTGAAACAATTTATAAACACAATTTATAAACCTTATGTCTCTTAGATTTAAATGCGTTTGTATGGATTTTTTTTAAAGTTAGATTTTCACATGTCTTTTTTATCAGTTTGTCAACTGCATAAATTATTAAACACAATAGCGATATACTCGAGTTTTTTTAACGGTTGTTTAGTAAATACAGTTGGTTGCCAATGGCAAGTTGTTGTTTTTTCTCACAAAAATCGTTCATCAGTCGAACTCCCCTTATAGTGATGACGTCATACTATTTACATACCGGAATAACCAGAAGACGCTATGTCACTTGTGTGTTTTCTCTCGTATGTTTCCGTAACACAACAAAATAAATAAACAATAAATTTAAACCGACTAATTAAAGTTACGGTTAACCTGTCGTCATAAAACAGGACCGTTAGGACCAGTTAAATGTTAAAAACCTTAATAAAAACTGTTCTTTTATTCAATTCATTTTAGTGGATTTACAAAAATTCTTTACTACATTGACATCCGGATCACAAAAACATTGGTCATTAGAATCTGGCCACACCCTAGTTTGTTTTAAATAACAACGCAAAATAATGAAATAATAAGGCACAACGTTTTACTATTTTTACTATATAATTTAAATACTAGAAAACAGTTTTTAAATATTCTGTAATGTCAGTTAAATACTATGGCAAATTATTTAAATACTAGGTAATATCAATTAACTTCTATGATACATGATTTTATTATTATGATTCATTATTTAAATACTAGGACACATCCTGTAAATAGTAAGGCACATCATACATTTACTAGAATACATTATTCCAATACAAAGACACATTATTTATTGTATACATATAATTAGGGACAAAAGAAATATACATATAAAACTACCTCACGTGTCACAAAATGATTACAGTAAATCAAATAAAGCTGAACAGATAACATTAATTTAATAATAAACAGCAAGCTGTAAGTTAATGATGTTACTATGAGAATTATAATTTTTTTAAAGAGATAAAATCTAATGACAATTTGCCCCATGTGTCATCCTTTTATATAAAATTAGAGAAATGTATTGTTTTGTCTAGAATTATTGTAAACTAAGTTATGTAGAATCATCAATGTATTTATATTGTATCTCTAATTAAAGAGATCGAAATCAAGTGACTTGCACTTGTTACATAACACACTAAGTTATACCAGCTACTAAAAGAATATAGGATATTGATTAGTTTTTAAACTGCAAGATTTAATTTCCTAGTTTTCATTATATGTAAATAAATGGAAATTAAAATCTGTTTGTTTACGAAATACTTAATTTTTATAAATCAGTTTTATAACATAAAATTCAATATTCTGATTAAACAGCTTACAAATAAATTTCCTCATAAAACTTTTAATTATATTTTAATGTAAGTTTAGACCAATGTTATGTACTTTATAAAATAAATATTGCACTTTAATTTTCTTAAACATTACATTAACATCGGTGATGTATAGTGCGGCGCTGACAAGAAATACTATTTTAAAGCATGTCTAATATGATAACATGACGTCATTAAAAATGTATTGCTTTTACTTTCTGGAAAATTATATTCTTCATTGATATGTTTATTATGATGTTAAAGGTTTGGAAAGACATTTGCTAACATGACCTTCTATTTCTCTCTGTTGTTATCTGTTTCAAGGAAGACGTTATTGTTTACACTTTTGTTTGTTGACCATTCAGTACGGCTCTCCACATTTGTTGTTTTCTGTCTTCATCTGTCTCCCCTACAATAAATCTTTCACAATAAAGATACGCTTCCTATTCAATATTTCTTATATATCATGATATTTAATTTCATATTTCTCTTAACTATAGTTTCTATCATTACTATTGGGGCACATGCTGTTCTCAACAACTTGGTATATGTTTTCGTTACCTTACATGACATAGTACATAAACTTGTACAAAACTTGTTCACAGCTGTAAACGTGTATAAAACCTGTTCACAGCTTGATTCAATTATTATCATATTGAACAATTTTATTCGGAACGTTCGAAAAGTGTTATTTTTGGTGCAGCACTATAAAACAAAATCGATCGCAGCGCCACCTAACAGCATTACATCCATTCGCAGCGCCACCTAACAGCATTATATTACATACATATAGACAACGGGAATTATGTATATTGACTATAGAACACTTAACTTGGGATGCTCATTCCCTCGGAGCTGGGGGCCCCAAATGTTGAGAAATATAGCTTGAGTACAATGACACTAAACAATTAAATTTTCACTCATTTTGAGCCCAGGGCTCTTAATTTCGTTTTTATCTTCTGTAAGCTTTTTAATTATTAATTTATTTACCCGTTTGCTATGAAAATTGGACTTTTCTTTTATGCAAACATCCGTGAAAGTTCCTGGCTTAATTGTTTTTAAAACATACCACTCATTAGTTTCATTAAATTTTTTCATTTTTAAATCCCTCCTTATATTAACTTCACCGCCGTCTCATTCGTCCGCCCGCGGAAAAACAAAGTCGAAAATGACCCACTTCCAGTGAAGCCATCGAACTGAAATTTGGCACACGGACCCGTCTCACCTAACAATGCATCTTATTAAAATTTCAGATCGATCGAACGTACCGTAATTAAATTAATGCATTTTTAGTTTATCTATATAAACTATATGTAGCGGTATGCATTACAAAATTCAAGGTTATGAACTTTGACTTAAGTTTAATTTATGTGTAACTTAATATTTCTGTTTAAAGATATTGCAAGGTGTCAGGGGTATGAGAATCACTGGGAGTGGATGCTTGTTGACTGGAGTGAACTCTTGTCACGAGAATATGGCGTAGTGATGTCTGAGCGAACTTCTGGTCACACGGGGTATGACAGAGGACACGCCAGGGTCAATCGAGACCAGTTTGGGGGGGGTTAAAAGGGACGAGCTGAGTGGAGTTAAGTTAGTTGGTGCATAGTGGTGCAGACGGAACGTCTGTGATAGACCGGGTAGTGATAGTAACACGGAGTGGACTCGGACCGAGTCGGACTTAGAGACTTCGTGTGTAGACGTGTGGCTGAAGAGGACTTGAGCAGGGGCCCAGGAGCGGTCGAGTCGGACCGAGGGCATGCTTGAGCATACAGCAGTTATATATATATGTATTTGATGTCAAGGCAAGACAGCCAGTTGTACAGTGTATATAGCAGAATAAACATTGCATGTACACGGACTTGTGTCATCTCTTGTGTGCGTGTGAAAGCGGAGAGCAAGGATCAATCCACCAGTAACATCGAGACTTAACACAAGGTAATTTTTATAAAGGTTACATACAAGAAATGAAATATCGATCAAGAGCCACAAAGCAAAGGATTTAGAGTTTTAATTCCATAATAATATCACATTTTAATATAACCATGACAGTGTTATATATATTGAACTGATGTATCTACCTAATTTGTAGTCAGTATATAAAATGATATTTTTAAACATTAAAGAAGATAAAAAATTAATTAAAGGTCACCAGGCCAAAGGCATATACTTTTAGTAAATATATTTTTATATAGCTCATATAGAAACAAATGACACTTTGGGCCTCCAGTGCCCAAAGAGTATGTCTAATGTGTTAAATTTGGTTTAGTTCTTCTATCTAATATAAACGTATACGACGCCCGACGTCCCGTTTCTATTACATAAAACAACAATATAACATCATTAATAACAAGAAAGCTTTTAAACATCATTTTGAGTAAACTGGTAAACTAAAAATTATAAATAATATTAATGTAAGTGCAGTAACAAATGTTCTAAGATCATCAATATTGTTGTCACCATGACAGAATCTTGCAATAACAATAACATTTTTAAATCCCTTATATTAACTTCACCGCCGTCTCTGTCTCTCTGTCGTCATCTCATGGGCGGGCGGAAAAACGAAAGTAAAAAATGACCCACTTTCCGTGATCCGATCGAGCTGAAATTTGGCACATGGACCCGTCTTATCTAACAATGCATGGTATCAAAATTTCAGATCGATCGAACGTACCGTAATTAAATTAATGCATTTTTAGTTTATCCTTATATGAGGTATATAATTCAATTTCACTGTTTGTTATTGTTTTTTTCCCACGTGAGAGTTTGAGTTGACGCGTTGGAGCGATGTACCGGGGTGCATTTGTTTACATTTTATGTGTCACGCTGAGCTCGGACCTGCGATCGGTGACCAGACCTTTCCCCTCTCCCACACATCCCCCCACCCCCCGGGTTTTAAAGCAAATGGCAGTTAAGATAGATTCAGTCTGTAAATGTTCGTCGGGTTTGAACATAATCAATACTGTTAGTTATGTCTCATATATAAGGGATTTATAGTCAAAAACTTTGTTTTTACGGGTTTGTTTTATTATCTATGTCAAAAACGGAGGCTATGTTCATTTTTTCCCATGAATGTACTAATTGTATAAACATTATTATATTTATAAATAGCCGAAACTAATGAAGACGAGAATTAGGGAATGCCAGCAAGTCTTTGACAATTTATCCCTAATTATAGGGATCGAAGTCAAGTGGCAGGCCACTTGGATAAAATAAAACGTCTTCTATACGACGATATTAAAGAATTAGGACGCGGCATCGTATATATAAAACAAACAGATATATAATAGCCATTAATTGTATTTTATAATTTTTAATTATTGTTATATAAATATGATTTTTTAATTGAAATATTTATTTTTATTTCTTATTTCTACACGTATTTTTAATCTACATATAATGAAACATTTATAAAACATAAAGTTATTAATTTTCTGTCTCATGGATTTTAAATTACACTTTAATGGATTTTTTTCAATTACGATTTTCACATCCCTCATATTTTCTCAGTTTTGAATACACAAAGCAAATTAAATAAATACGCACCGGTGCTGTGTGGTGCGTCATTAATGTCTTCTTGTTGGCAGTTAAAGAATACGGTTTTTGGTGTGTATATTTTAAATTAAATTGACGCTATCGAATGTATATAATATTTTCTGGTAGACGGCATACATCATACACGCACTAGTGATATACCAGAGTTTATGTTAGACGGCATACATCATACACGTACTAGTGATATACCAGAGGTTATGGTAGACGGCATACATCATACACGCACTAGTGATATACCAGAGTTTATGGTAGACGGCATACATCATACACGCACTAGTTATATACCAGAGTTTATTGTAGACGGCATACATCATACACACACTAGTGATATACCAGAGGTTATGGTAGACAGCATACATCATACACACACTAGTGATGTACCAGAGGTTATGGTAGACAGCATACATCATACACGTACTAGTGATATACCAGAGTTTATGGTAGACGGCATACATCATACACGCACTAGTGATATACCAGAGTTTATGGTAGACAGCATACATCAAACACGTACTAGTGATGTACCAGAGTTTATGGTAGACAGCATATATCATACACGTACTAGTGATATACCAGAGTTTATGGTAGACAGCATACATCATACACGCACTAGTGATATACCAGAGTTTATGGTAGACAGCATACATCATACACGTACTAGTGATGTACCAGAGTTTATGGTAGACAGCATACATCATACACGTACTAGTGATATACCAGAGTTTATGGTAGACAGCATACATCATACACGCACTAGTGATATACCAGAGTTTATGGTAGACAGCATACATCATACACACACTAGTGATATACCAGAGTTTATGGTAGACAGCATACATCATACACGCACTAGTGATATACCAGAGTTTATGGTAGACAGCATACATCATACACGTACTAGTGATATACCAGAGTTTATGGTAGACAGCATACATCATACATGCACTAGTGATATACCAGAGTTTATGGTAGACAGCATACATCATACACGCACTAGTGATATACCAGAGGTTATGGTAGACAGCATACATCATACACGCACTAGTGATATACCAGAGTTTATGGTAGACAGCATACATCATACACGTACTAGTGATATACCAGAGTTTATGGTTGATAGCATACATGATACACGCACTAGTGATATACCAGAGTTTATGGTAGACAGCATACATCATACACGCACTACTGATATACCATAGTTTATGTTAGACAGCATACATCATACACGCACTAGTGATATACCAGAGTTTATGGTAGACAGCATACATCATACACGCACTAGTGATATACCAGAGTTTATGGTAGACAGCATACATCATACACGTATTAGTGATGTACCAGAGTTTTTTTTACCACATTTAGTTAATAAAAAAAATGTTTGATCTCTAATGGCACAATTTTTTTCTCACTTAAATCATTAAAATTAATCCCCGTCCTTCATTAATATCAAATATTTTGTTACTTGTAAGACGTATAAGACGATTGTTACATTTCTTTAAGTCATTTTAAGGACCTTTCCTAACTTATCTTTACAACAGCGGTTAACGCTTACAGCAGGCTTTAGTCGTTTTATAGTACATGTAGGAATAAAACTGTGAATTCAGTTTTTATGTTCAAAATTCATGATTAAATATGAAATCATATATCTACTTCAATATCACACATCCATTCTTTTGTAGGCGGATACAAATTATTTTTAAATTTTAATGTCATTGTTATAGATGTTTTTATTAACAGACTATTGAATATTGAGAAGTAAGAAAACCGCGGCTTCCATTTTGTTCATTATTTAGAAACAAATACTGGTGTGGGGTATTGATGAGAATTATTGAAATATAATGTATTAACGGGAAGGGATCCAACAAAAATTTGCATCCCTATTTAGAAATTGTCTTTTTTTGCCTGAGAATGGTAAATTTAAGTATAGTTAATTAAAGAGACAAGGATAGAAAAAGATTAAATGTCATTTCCTAATTCAACTATCTATATAAACATTCAAACTATTGATTTCGGTGCATTATTTGATTACAAGACTTTATATTGAATATACTTTATTGTCTAAAAAACGCTTCGCAAATTATATTGCAAGCATATTTCATCACGGCTGTATTAGTTTCTGTATTTTCTCTTAAACTTACTTTATCCAACAAATTCCTGACCTTACCAGATCAAGGCAACGACCAAACAACTGACCAAAACTGGAAAAGCATCAAAGAGTTTCTCACGAGAGCATGTGAAGAAGTGCTGGGCCCCAGACAACAAACACATAAAGAATAGATTTCTAATTAAGCCAAGGAGAAAATCCAATATAGGAAAAAGATGGAGGCAAATCTTAACAACAGCCGTACCAGAACCGAAAAGGCCAATGCATCAGCAGAATACTTGGAAGCTAATAAAGACAAAAGTAGTATAATGTCAGACAAAAAGAACTACATAGAAGGATTAGCACTTGAAGCAGAAGAGGCAGCTTACCAGGGAAACATAAGAGATCTATTCAGTACAATAAAATAGTTATCTGGAAAGTTCAAAATTCCAGAGAGACCAGTTAAAATAAAGATGGGAAATCAATACCTGATGAAGAGGGAAAAAAGATGGATAGTGTATTTTGAAGAACTCCTCAACCGACCAGCCCAACAATACACACACAACATACTGCCAGCGGAACAAGACCTATGAATAGATTGAAGCACACCCACAAAACAAGAGATAAGCAGATCAATTAAACAACTAAAGAAAGGCAAAGTGGCAGGTCCAGACAAAATACCGGCAGAAGCCTTGACAGCAGATATTACGACTAGCTATGAAATGTTACATACTCTGTTCAAGAAAATATGGGAGGAAGAAAAATCCCGACGGATTGGAAAGAAGGACACCTCATTAAGCTCCCAAAGAAAGGACATATTAGCTCTTGCTCCAACTATAGAGGAATAACTCTGCTATCCATACCAAGAAAAGTATTCAACAGAGTGCTGCTAAACAGAGTGAGAATTGGCAAAGCAAGAACAGCATTTAAACAGCTAAAAAGTATTGAGCTGCAACAAGTTGACACACGAGACCAAGATCAGAATATTCAACACCACATTGAAGCATGTCTTGTTATATGGAACAGAAACATTGCGAACAACAGGAGCCGGTTCGAAAAAGCTTCAAAAATTTATAAACATATGTCTTCGAACAATTCTCCGAATCCGTTGGCCCAATGTCATCACCAACGAGGACCTCTGGCAACGCACACAACAAGAGACAGTGGAAGAGCTAATAGCGAAGATTGAGATAGATTGGCCACACTCTCAGAAAGCCTACATCCCCCACTGTGAGACAAACCCTCACTAGTAACCCAAAGGCAAGAGAAAAAGAGGTCGACCCAAAATGACCCGGAGAAGGGAACTGGAACACACAAAAAGAGTGGGCACAGCTGGGGACAGTTGGAGAGATTGGCGCAGGACCGGGATGCCTGGAGAGCCTTTGTTTGTGGCCTATGCCCCAGATGGGACGACAGGCAATGATGATGATGATAAAGATGATGAAGTATCTCAGGAATTGGTCATCACATAAACTGTCAAGTATATCAGGAACTGGTCATCACATCAATTGTGAAGTATCTCAAGAACTGGTCATCACATCAACTGTGTCAGGAGGAAGTTTACCATAGCTTGAAATATCCAATGTATATAACAGTGCGCACTATTGAATGGTGTAACTTAGTTTATCATTTATTCAAGTTTAAATGTTTTATAGTTTATGTTAGTAAAACAAAAGGGATAATGTTATAAAATAATTTACCTTGATCAAGTTGCTTACCAGGTAAGTGTTCTATGTTATACCCATGCCAATGGTTAACAAAAAAGTAATTTTTCATATTTTATTCCATAAAATTAAAACAAAGATATAGCAAGATTTGAGAAATGGAGACTTGCGTTTAAAAAAAGAATCAATTCGTAAATGAAAACAAAAACAACTGCTATGTCATGTTATTTTGTCATTGACATTTTAATCTGTTTATGTCTAAGAAAAGCATATCATAATGGAATTGATGATGTTTTTAAGGACATTTGAAAAGCAGTAAATTATAAAACTTTGTCCCGCGCAACCATTAAAATTAAGATATTTAACGGGATTTCATATTATGATTTAAAACAAAATAACCTATCTTTTGGACATGTGACTGTATTGACTAAACTGTCGTTAAATCTCGGGTATATAACTAGTGTGTTTATAATGTATGTAGTATACGTAAGCTGTCAACTCGTGTTAGCGTTGCTTATTCCATTTTAACTTTTGTGAAAATTCTTGGGGGGGGGAAAAAGTATTAGATTTATTAGATAGAAAAAATTAAGGGTATTTAAATAAGTTTATACGAATATACGCGTGCTATAAAAATATTGCTTAACCATGATAATGAAGAAATTGCCATAAGGTGCAGAGAACACATTATATTTACGAATTAATTAAATCATTTTGAAGGTGCATCCATATTGAGTTTCATGTCATTGACGTACTAAAAAGCACCGGTACTTATATATTTAAGGCAAGCGTTATTCACACAGCTGTGGGAATATTGCCTAGCGTTATTCCCACAGCCAAAAAAAATGTTACAGTTATGCTGACTTTACATTAGAAGCATATCAATCTATAGACTATAGGTCGTTAGGCTTGTAGTTTTAAAAACGAATGCCTATTGTATTAAATTCGTAAATTTTAAATATTTAAATAGGCTTATACTTATTTATATAGTATATAGCATATGCATGAACATCATTATTCATTACGATTATCAAAATTATTCCCAGAAGAATGGGGGCATTTAAATTAATACTAATAGTTTTAATAATATATTGTTTTTAACTTTCTATTTGTGTTAAACTTTAGAGAAAACAATATTCCATAACTGGTATGTAGTTATTATTACGCCTAATTTTAGTGCAGGTCATTTCGCTATCTGTAGAAGTCAGTCATAAAATGACTTGATTTGAGTGACTTGATGTTTTCTAGCCACCCCCTCCCCGTAATGTAATATATATATATATATATATTATTACAATAACGCCTAATTTATTATTATTACATATATTAATGTAGCATTGCTTATTGATATATATTGGTGTGGAGGATATAAAAAAATAAATAATATCTCATTTTAAAAGGCATTTTGTTTTAAAATGTTATAGATGTCAATGTTTGTATCTTTATAAAATTTTAAAGTCCGCAAAGGAACTATTAGCACACATGAGATTTGTATATTAAACGTTGTCATGAAATAAAAGAAAGTGTCTCACGGTTTTGGCTGTGCAAAGTGGGAAATATTTGTTAGATATAAGACATCCAACTATAAAATAGTTGTTCGATATAAGACATCCAACTATAAAATAGTTGTTAGATATAAGACATCCAACTATAAAATATTTTTTAGATATAAGACATCCAACTATAAAAAAGTTGTTAGATATAAGACATACAACTATAAAATAGTTGTTAGATATAAGACATCCAACAATAAAATAGTTGTTAGATATAAGACATCCAACAATAAAATAATTGTTAGATATAAGATATTCAACTATAGTTGTTGTTAGATATAAGACATCCAACATAAAAATAGTTGTTAGATATAATACATCCAACAATAAAATAGTTGTTAGATATAAGACATCCAACTATAGTTGTTGTTAGATATAAGACATCCAACATAAAAATAGTTGTTAGATATAATACATCCAACAATAAAATAGTTGTTAGATATAATACATCCAACAATAAAATAGTTGCTAGATATAAGACATCCAACAATAAAATAAATATTCACTTTTCAGTCAATTCGTTAAAATAATGTTCATTAAAGTAAAGAATTCTAAAGAAATACACAACAAAGAAAGACCCCAGATTTCAAGAGACGTTACTGTAGTAGAGTTTATTCAATTAAAATATAATTCATATTTTTTCTCACATCAATTTACTCCACATAATTTCTCGATCAAATTTTAAATTGTGTTAAAAAAAGAAAGAATTAAAAAAAGGATAAAAAAGAAACAGCTGTTTTTGTTATTTAAACAAACATTATTAGATACAAGTAATTTATCTTGGTTCATTAAAATTACGCAACAAACGCGCTTAAATTATTTACGTTTTTGCTTGTGAAACAACACGAAAAAGCAGAGTATTTAGCAAACCCCTTAAAGAGAAATGTAATCTACTATAACTATACCAATCACTTCCCCTGCTAGATGGGTCCGTAAGGTTAAACACGATATTTTGTGAGCATTTACAAACAAAATGTTGAACTTTTTTATTGCACACAGAGAGACATGTTTCCATTTGAAACATAAATAAATTAGTAGATTATAAGGAAGGGGTCGGGAAACTTTTTGTCTGAAAGAGCCATAAAAACTGCACATTTTTTAAAGTAATTCTGTGAGAGTCATACGTTATTCTTAAATCTAAAAATTCAAGTAAATATGTGCATTTTGTGTAATTTCAACACTTTTAAGTACAATAATTATGTATCTGAATTATCATTAATGTCATTGTTATGCTTTTTTTATATGCAATTAATATGTAGATAAAATGAGTCTTTAATAATCGAATATTTGTCTAACAGCCAGATGCACCCATCATTAGAGCCACATTTGGCTCGCGAGCCATTGTTTCCCGACCCTGCTCTAAGGCCTTGGCCTAAATAATGCACTCATGGTCCCGTAAAACGGACACTGTTGTGAAATACTTGTAATCTTTACCCCCACTTTCAAACCTTTTTTTTTGCCCGGACTTATTGCGATGATTTCTGGGGGTCGCCAAGGGTCGACACAAAATATTCACTGTCATGAAAATTTGCTATATTTTGTAAAAGCTTTATTGAAAATGGCATATTTAAATTTCATGGGGGTCGCGGGTCACATGGCCGCCAACCAAAAAAGGTTTGGAACCACTGAGCTAAGCAAAATAACATAATTTAGCAATTTTTATTATATTTTGCTAAAATTATAATAATTTATATGTATATAAGGGCACGTTTATAAGTATATAGAGAGCATATGTATAAGTATATAGAGGGGCACATTTATAAGTATATAGAGGGGCACATTTATAAGTATGTAGAGGGGCACATGTATAAGTATGTAGAGGGGCACATTTATAAGTATATAGAGGGGCACATTTATAAGTATATAGAGGGGAACATTTATAAGTATATTGAGGGGCACATTTATAAGCATATAGAGGGGCACATTTATAAGTATATAGAGGGGCACATTTATAAGTATGTAGAGGACAACAATTTTTACCCTTTGTAGGTTACTTTTCATGGGTAGGGGCAGGCGTTAATAATATCGCCCAAACATTTCTTGCATTAACTCTTGCTTAGCCACAGTTTAAAAAATTTGTCAAAAGTGATGCTAAACATTTAGGTTAAATTTTAAGTCCAATCATTGTGAGACGACTAATGGAATCATATGAAAAGAGTTTTAAGGACAGAAAAATAATGAAACTTAAATTTTAATAAAACGTTTGGTAAAACGACGCAAAATCATTTGTGTGTTACATAGATAAAATGTTTATTATTATTTTTAATTTAATCCAGACAGGATTAAATTTATATAGAGAAAAATGCACTAGTAACTGCATTCGATGTGTGTAGCAAAAGATTGTTGATTTTAAAAGAATGCAAGTTTTTGTTTGGTGGGAGATTTATTTACCTTTAATATTACACGCGATTGTTTAGACTGTCCGGGAGAAAGATGGATTGAAAAAAAAATATCAAAGTTTTTAAAGATGAAAAAGATTACAAACAGGAGAATTAAGAACTTGGAGAGAAGTAAACTATTAAAAGTAAGATGAAATATAAGATTAATGCATGAGCAGGAACACATTTTATCAACATCAATATTGTTGTCAACATGAAAGAATACTACAATGAGCAAAAATTATACAGTAATGTAAACAATGAATACAATGTAAATATGCATTTTTTTCTCCAATGGATGTAATAATTGTATAAAAGTTATATTATTTATGCATAATCTGAAAAAATGAAGACTATGTCAAGAGGAATGGTTGCAATTCATTTAACAATGTATCCCTACTTATAGAAATCGAAGTCAAGTGGCATGACACTTGGATAAAATAGAACGCTTTCCGTCAAGGCAGCGTAGTGGACAACAATGTCGGCATATGGGTTAAAATAAAACAGACAAATGATATATTTAGTCATTAAATAAAGTTCATGGTTTAAATATTTTTAAAAAATAAATAAAATTTTTAAGATTAATCATTTTTCGAACGTTATATTACAATGCAAATTTTTATTTTACAGTTAATGAAACATTTACAAAACACAAAATATTTATTCTATGTCACTTAGATTTAGGCTGCGCGGTGGTCGAGTGGCAGCGTTCCGATGGTCACGGGTTCGAATCCATGTGAAAGCATGTATTTGTTCCCGGTGCCTAGGGCGCCCCTGAGTCCACCCAGCTCTTAGTGGGTACCCGACATCAGTTGGGGTAGTAAAGGCGGCTGGGCATTGTGCTAGCCACACAATCCCCTCGTATGCCGTGGCTATTGAAACTTGTGAACGCTGTTTCACTTGCCCAATAGGCCATTCATGGTCTGAGAGGGAACTTACTACTACTTAGATTTAAAAATACATTTTAATGGATTTTTAAAGTACAAATTACGATGTCCCCATTATTTTGCATTTTTTCAGTTTTGTTAACAAAAACTCATAATAAATAAATCAGCACCGGTGCTTTGTAGTGCGTCATTTACGGAAAACACAATATCAATGCACGTTCAAAATGATTACATTAATTTGTATTTATAATGTGTTCTCTCCATCAATATACTTAACAAGGTTGTGTTGCGGAGCCGTGGCGCCTGCGGCGCCCACTTTTTCTTAGGGTGCCTATGGCGCCCATTTTTTTCAAAAGCCCAACTAACTTGTCCTTGTATGATAAATACGTAGTATTAAACTTCATGAAATGTAAACAAAGTATATATATTATATTTTTTACAGTGCTAATCACTACACGATTTTAAAAATATTTTTAGAAAGCAGCGCACCAAATCACTGCACCAAAAAATAACTCTTTGAGTCAGTCAGCACTGTTTACAACACAATTGCTGACATCAAAGTTTCGTGCGATGTTTGGTTAATGTTAATCTGGTAACCAAAATGTTTATGATTTCTAAGTCTATACTTTCAATTTTTAAAAAAAAAGCAGAGTGATTTCCCTTAGCGTTAGGCAGGATAATTGATGGTAAATCTATATATGATTATGTTTTATGGCATTTAAATTATGTGTTAACATAGTAAATAGATGTGTTCTTTCTAATACTTAATAGAGTTGTCCTAGTGTTTAAATTGTGTGTTAACGTAATAAATGCATGATTTTTTATACTGAAACGAGGTGTCCTAGTGTTTAAATTCTTAGTTCTATTGTATAGAACAAACACACAATTTTTGTTCTTAAATCAGAAAATGGTTTGTCAAATAATTAAAATAATATTGTAACGTACTACATACGACAACTGAACCAATACTTTTTGTTTATAGAGTTTTAAGTTGAATATTTCGTATAACCCGTGATTTACTAGTGCTATATTACAGAACTAATACAGCCGTGCCTAATATCAAATACGTAATAATGACCTTGTGTTTTTGTGTTAAGGGAAATTTTGATGTTGTGTGTGTAACGATTTGAGTTGTTAAAAATAGTTGTTTTTTTTAACCATGTTTTATTAACTCGCTTTCGTTCCTGTGGCATTGTCACACTGTCCACAACTTTTTTTCAAATCTGCGAACTTAAAATTGAACCACTTCTGATGATCCTAGAGATCTGACAATTTTACCACTGATAGATCTTGGATGACAATGCATGTATCAAAATTTCAGATCGATCGAATGTACCGTTATTAAATTATAGAACTTTTTAGTTTATCTATAGTCTATATATAAGAATCTGTACCGTCTGCTTTTGTTGACATCCGTGAGTTCACCCCGTGACCACATCACAATGTTTTTAAAACGTTGGGCGGGCGTTGTGAGGTGTTTGGTAAAATAAATAGAGGTAAAAAAATATTTTCGAAAATCACGTTTTTATTAGTGGACTAAAAAGAATAAAATAAATAAAGGTAAAAAAAAAGATTTAAAAAAAAACATGTATTTACAAGTGGACTAAAAAGAAGAAAATAATTTAAAACTTGTAAGTTCAAGTACTACGATTTAATATGACTAAAACGTGGGGCGGGTGTTATGTATAAAAATTAAAGATTTCTAATTTAGAAGGCAAAAAGATCTATAAGTGAGAG
Source organism: Ampullaceana balthica (assembly GCA_944989445.1). NCBI lineage: Eukaryota > Metazoa > Mollusca > Gastropoda > Lymnaeidae > Ampullaceana > Ampullaceana balthica. Next base: position 73,651 of record CALYLW010001639.1, on the reverse strand, counting down.
AATGAGTAAACCTCATATGTTAAACCTTATAAGCGCCCGCCCCACGTTTTTAGTCATATTAAATCGAAGTTCTTGAACTTATAAGTTTTAAATTATTTTCTTCTTTTTAGTCCACTTGTAAAAATGTGTTTTTAAAAAAAAATTTTTTTTTGACCTTTATTTTTACTCTTAGGACGTGATAGATTGACTCGCCCCTTATACTCTCAAATGATTTATGTTTTTACAACTGAAACAAATGTATTTATAAATACATGTACACAACTATGTATTAGACGCTCCTTCTATGCAGAAGATTATTGCGTCCACAGACCATGACGGTCTGTTGGCAAGTGATGCAGCTTTCACAGGCCACGGCTTTGAGGGTTTCACGCATTAACCAGCCGCCTTGTTTTCTTAACTAGTGTTGGGTACCCAAGGCAAATATTTTTTTTTAATGACCTCATGATATTATATTAGATTTGCATTATAGTAATAATTCTTTTTAGCGCCGCACGATACAGCACCGATGGTAATGTAATTTTTAGAAAATTAAATGGCAATATTAATGAGGAGTGTATATGTTTGTTTAAATTTATATTAAAGTTTAATTAAAATTTATATGAGATAATTTTGTTCCAGTTTTGTAAACAAAACGTTTAATTTTATGTATTTTTAAATTGTTTGAAAAAAATAATTATTTATATAAAAAATCAAATTTTAATGTTGCTTTTATTTACATTTACAGAAAACTAAGAAATTGAAATTTCCTATTCAATATTAATTAATGTAATATTTAAATTTTAGTGCCTGATTCAACTTAAATGTATTTTTCACGAGTGCATGCCTCTTGATTTCGATCTCTAAAATTAGAGATACAATATTATTTGTCCTTGTCATTTCTAAATACGGTTAGCGTCATAAGTCATAGCTCAATGAGTAATATTCTATTTTTAAATTATATTAGATATTAACCAAAAAGATTTTTGAAAAAATACATAAAGTCGAATCACTATGTTCTCAAAATTGTTAGCATAATAAAATAAATAATTACGAAACTGTTTAGGCTTTTTCAAGTCCAATAAGCTGCCTTAAATTATTAAGAATTAACATATAACTGATAAGATACATCCTTCTAAATATTCCTACATTTACATATTGACTCGTATCTTTTATTAAATTTTTATGAAATTTTGCCTTTAAAATGATATATATAGACTAGGATTGCAGAAATTAACGATTGAATTCTCAATTAATCATTAAGATTTCTTAACTATTACATTTTTTTCAACGATTAATTAACCCACACCTCATAAATGTACTCGAAGTGGGTGGCAACAAAGCTTCTTACGTTCACTTTACTTTCAGTCGCATTTTTACTTCACAGAATAACATATGATTCGTAGTGTATTAGTTATCATGTCCGCCTTGCACGCGGAAAGTCCTGGGATCAAACCCCACGTGGCTTTGTAAAAATTGCCGGATTCCAGATTTGCAGGAGCCGGAGCTATAATTAATATATATTTTATCGCAAACCCGGCAAGTCAGATTTGGCCAGATTTATGAAGCAAATTTCTTCCGGAGCCGGATTTGTAAATATGGCTGTATTCCGGATTTGCCGGAGCAGCAGGCGAAATCCAGGACAACCCTAATTTCCATGATTTCAGCTATAAAACGATAATCGGTTTAAAATCGGAGTTACATAATCGATAATCGGTAAGGCAAAAAAAATAACATGAAATTAACAACCCTAAACATGAATAACCCTCGCTAGGGTCAGCCAATCACAGTTTATGTTTAAGGAATGGTAGTAATAAAGGGTGGGGGGTGGGTAACAACAACCTCAGTGGGCATGTCTCCACCTTTTTCCTCGCTATTTTCTTCATTACTTCGTGCTGCTGTTTGTGTTCGTACACCACCCGTTCTTTGAACTATCTATGATGAGCAAAGCTGCGGCGCATGCTACGTTCTTGTAGGTATTAGTACAAATAAATAAACTTAAGCAATTGTAAACTCGACGCTGATATATCAACAGGAAACATAACATGAAAGTTGTAACAAATAATCCGCTACAGCTGATAATTGAAAGCTAAATTATAGTCAGTCCTCTCCATATAACATCTCTTGGAACATTCCGTGGTAAAACCCATCGAACCAATATCTTATTGACGAATGTACATTTATTGAAAACAAAAGATGTAAGTCCAATGATTTGACTTTACTGCTTATTATTATTTAATTTTAAATGGCCGCCACCTCAAGTCTAGTCTAGTTTTAGATCAACTCTATTCAAGTGTATAAAGGAAGATAAGGTGTGTGTATAAAGGCAGTAGTTGGTGTATAAATTGGATTGTAGCTGGTATAAAGGCATTTGTGTATAAAGGCAGTTTTTGCATAAAGGATGTTGTTATATATAAATAGAGTTGTTGGGTGTATAAAGGCTGTTATTTGTGTAAAAATAAAGCTGTTGTGTGTATAAAGAATGTTGGTGTATAATTGAGTTATGTGTATCAAGACAGTTGGTGTGTGTATAAAGGCAATTATTAGGTATATAAAGGCAGTTGTGTGTATAAAGGCAGTTGTTGTGTGTTTAAAGGCTGTTGTTGTGTGTATAAAGGCAGTTGTTGTGTGTATATAGGCAGTTGTTAGGTGTATAAAGGCAGGTGTTGTGTGTATAAAGGCAGTTGTTAGGTGTATAAAGGCAGTTGTTGTGTGTATAAAGGCAGTTGTTAGGTGTATAAAGGCAGTTGTTGTGTGTATAAAGGCAGTTGTTGTGTGTATAAAGGCAGTTGTTGTGTGTATAAAGGTAGTTGTTCGGTGTATAAAGGCAGTTTTTGTGTGTATAAAGGCAGTTGTTAGGTGTATAAAGGCAGTTGTTAAGTGTATAAAGGCAGTTGTTGTGTGTATAAAGGCATATGTAGGTACAACTTCAGTATTAATTTTTTTAGTTCAGTTGTTTTTGAATTAACGCCGAAGAATTAGCCAACCAGATAAAATGTCCGCTCGGGGCCGGCTAAACCTTTGCCCTTACTTCTTTCTTCCTCTGGCTGAAAATTTGCCCTTACTTCTTTCTTCCTCTGGCTAAACCTTTGCCCTTACTTCTTTCTTACTCTGGCTAAACCTTTGCCCTTACTTATTTCTTCCTCTGGCTAAACCTTTGCCATTACTTCTTTCTTCCTCTGGCTAAACCTTCGCCCTTACTTATTTCTTCCTCTGGCTAAACTTTAGCCCTTACTTATTTCTTACTCTGGCTAAACCTTTGCCCTTACTTCTTTCTTCCTCTGGCTAAACCTTTGCCCTTACTTCTTTCTTCCTCTGGCTAAACCTTTGCCCTTACTTATTTCTTCCTCTGGCTAAACATTTGCCGTTATTTATTTCTTCCTCTGGCTAAACCTTTGACCTCTCTCCTTCTTCCCCTGGCTAAACGTTTGTCCTCACTTCTTTCTTCCTCTGGCTAAATCCCAGATTGTTATAATTTAATTACATTTAATTACACACACCATAATATTTTACGGCGAGAAACACCACACGCTCTGTTAATCTCGAAACCAAAATGATACTTTTCTTTTTTAACTGTTATGGACTGTTGTACTATGTACCTCAGCGTTACGAAATGAGACAGAATGTGTGACCTGGGCGTTTATATTATGTATATTTTAATTTGTGAAAACTTAACGCCATAAAAAGTACCGTGACTTTTTATAGAGTTTTTTTCACATGTAGATCTATATGTGAGTGTTTTAAACTACATTGACACGTGCCGGTTTTTTTGTGGCTGCAAACAGTGGGCCTCTTACAAGACTACGCGTATTTTTCTATTTCAGCTATTTACAAATGGAAAAAAAGTTAGTTTTTACACTGTTAACTTTAATGTAATTGTCATCAATAGTAAGTTAATAATATTTTGTTTCCTTCGAAATAATATAATTCTATTTTAATTTTTATGGTGTTGCTTACTTTGAAATACATGTATTTAACATTTTTATAGATAGTAATACAAAATGAATAAGCAATTTTAAGTAGTGGCATAGCTAGGTCAGGGGGAGTGGGGTCCAAATTTGAAGTACCCCCGGGTCCCACTTTTGGGTTCCCCCAAAGGAGTGTCGGAATTTTTTTTTAATTAAATATTACACCACCACAATGCATACAGGGCCCCTACAGAGGTCAAGTCCCCTGGGCCCCATAATCCCTACAAATCCCTAGCAACACCACTGATTTTAAGTAATCAAATATCTTTACATTCTTAGCTTCTTAAGTCTGTTTCAAAACACTCCGTAAAACATGTTAAAATTGTGTACTGTAGTGTATTTGTTTCAATAGTATGTGCGATTGTTTAGAAGCGATTACTTTCATAAATTGCACAAAGGAAAAGATGAATTAAAAAGAACTCATCGAGGCTTCCTAAGAAGAAAATGGAGTATAGATAGGAATAATATGCATTGAGTAAGAGTGAGGCTAATACTGTCTAATGGGTGGCACATTTATAAGTATATAGAGGGGCACATTTATAAATTTATTGAGGTGCACATTAATAAGTATATAGAGGGGTGCCATTGTGTCCCTTTGTAAGTTATTTTTCCTTGTTAGGAGATGTTAATAATATCACTCATACTTTGGTGGTACTAACTCTAGCTTAGCCACTGTTAATATGTTTTTGACGAAGCTAAAGTTATGCCTTTAGTCTAAATTTCATTACAATCATTACAATTCATCTATAGAAATCAATTAAATAGAGTTTTAAATGCAGACAAATTATCAAAGTTAAATTGTTAAAAAAGACTTGATCAAAGGACTAATATCATTGTCGTGTCTCACTAAGAAACTATAAAAATAAATAAAAAGTTTTAAAAACACAGACTTGACGTTAAAAACATTAAATTGCATGACATTAGTTTAAATATAGAAAAATCCACAGCTACTTGCATTTGATGTGTGTAGCTAATGACTTGTGATGAAGTCATTGGTAATCTATATATATAATTCTCTTCATGGTGGGACCATGCGAGGCAAGCTGCAAGTATGTGTAACCGAACATGACGAATGACCCTTGCTGGGGTCAACTAATCACTGCTGGCAAGCGTTGTGGGATGTCCATGGTATCCGCCCATCCTCAAGGGATGATGGCGTTTCCTCCTGCTCCTCTACCCCAGGAGGTGCGCTCCTCAGCAATGGTCTCCCACGTTTTATGGTCAATCTGCGCCAGAGTCATGTCTTTCTTGCAGACATCCTTGAAGCGCAAGCAGGGGCTTCCTCTCTTCCGCATACCAGTTGCCAGCTCGCCAGCTATTTGTAGTGGGATGAAAAGAAGAAAAAGGGGGGGGGTGGGAGTGGGTGACAACAACGTTCTTGCTTTCATTTGCATTGTTCCTTCACATAAACGTGAGATTCGTAGTGTACTGGTTATCACGTCCACCTCATACGGGAGGGTCCTAGGTTCAAGCCCCAGCGAAAACGTGATTTTGTTCTTAATTTTTAAAAATGTCTGTTTGTGCCCGTTCTTTTACCCCTTTATTGTCAACACTAGCTGATCCGCAGCGTAGTATACACCGCTAATGATTTAGTGACGGGTGAAGACTTCCTGAAAGACACAGTTGTCAAAATGGGATGGCTTTGGGCAAACGACTGTTAGTGAATGAAAAGAAGGAACTCTGGAGAGACCCGCGGCGTAGCAAACGCCGCAGACTTGCTCATCATAGGCATTGCAAAGAACTGTGGGGGGGGGATGAGAATACAGACACAAAATGCAGCACTAAGGAAATAAAAAAATAGCAAGTGAACGTTAAGACATGCACACTGAGGTTGTTGTTACTCACCTACCTTTTAATACTAACATCCCTTAAACATAAACTGTGATTGGCCGACCCTATTGAGTGTTAGTCATATTTAGGGTTGTTAATTGCGTGTTTGTTTTTTTTTAGGATTATCGATTATGTAACTCAGATTTTAAACCGATAATTGTTTTATAGCTGACTTCATAGAAGTTAGAAGTGTACCGAAATTCCCTTGCTAATGCCTCGAAACCAACAATGAGTTGGCAGTTCCCCCGCCCCCACCCCCACACTGAGATTGTTGTTACCCGCCTCCCATTTATTAACTGATGTTCACTCGCGTTGTTTTGATTTATGTAGTTTGTGTCCGTTCTTTCTCAACTTTCTTTGCAGTCTCCATGAGCAAGTCTGCGGCGTATGCTACCTTGAATTTGCAGATGACTTGGCCCTTGTATGCTCAACGCATCGGAACACCCAAGAAAAAACGGATCGTCTCCAGCACTTTTAGAATCAAATTGGTCTTCAAATCAACACAACCAAATCAAAAGTCATGGACCTCACAGACCAACCAAATGATATTATACTTAATGACCAAACCATAGAGAAAGTAACCAAATTCAATTACTTAGGAAGCAAAATGTCATATGATGTAGATGCAACATCAGAGATACTGACTGGAATTGCTTTGGCGTCAAGTGCTTTTATCAAACGTACAAATATTTGGAGATCAAAGACACTTAGACAACATATAAAACTTAGGCTTTTCAACTCGTGCGTAATTCATGTACTAACATATGAATGCGAAAGCTGGTAATCCACTCAAGCTTTATAAAGAAATTAGTCCTTGGAAAATAAATGCCTCCGAAAAATTTTGAACATAAAATGGATTGATTTTAAATCGAATGAAACAATAAGAGAAGCTACCAACCAAGAATATGTATCAACTGTTATAATGAGAATACTTTGGAATTATTTCGGTCATGTTCTTCGAATGGACGAGAGAGGACTCCCTTGTCAAGCCTTCATATGGACACCAAAAGGCAAAAGAAAACAACGAAGACCAAAGGAAACCCTAAATGAACAATCAAAAGAGAAAGCTCAACCATGATGAGCATGGACACACCGGTGGGCCAGTAACACACTGCCCCTGATGTGTGAGAGTTTTGGAGAGTGATGAGGTAGCGCTTGGAGAGAGGACTGACTTGTTAACTTGTTCATGGCCCACACATGTAGTATATTGAAAAATAAACTGTTTTGATATCCTAACCCAGTGAATTGAACTTTATTGTTTGTAATTTAACTTAGCCACCACTCGGCTACATTAGAAAACATACAGGATTTTCGTACACCAGCTAATCTTCTGGACTTTGAAATTTTGTCTTAAAATTAGAATATTAAAATATCCCACATGACATAGTCAGGCAAGGAATATGTTAACCCCATGAATTGAAAAAAAAATGAATTCAAGACTATGTGGTTTATTTAAGTTTATAAAGATATTTAGGCTCGAAATTACCCTGCCTTAAATAATATAATTGATTCGAACAATGCTTACAGCTGTCTTAAGTAATGCAATGTGTTAAAAAGGCTTCTCCAAAATTATTTTAAATTAATGAAAAAATTAATTACGATCAAGTGCGAATAGCATACATCAAAATTGTCTAATCTATTGCTATTTAGGCTATTGAGCATGCCATGGCTGAAAACATTGATACATGGAAGATTGAGCCATGAGGAAAAACATAAAACTTTAATTTCATTAAATAAATGAAGCCTTTTTTTTAACATAAAAATATATAGTGTTCTTATTATTAAATTACTTTCTAATTATTTTTTTTTCCTTTATAGCTTTAACATATTTTTCGGGGTAGGGGCGGCATATTTGGTTTCTGCCCCGGGCGGCACATACCCACGCTACGCCGCTGATCTACTTATACAATTTAAACTTTGACTACCGGACTTATTAACAGAGGTAGATTAAACTAAATAAAGGAAACCTTAAAATGCTTCATTATTTTGTAATGCGAATTGAATATGTTATGTTAATTCCTGTCTGTTTTCTATTCTAATGACCGCCTAATTCCTCAGTCCATTATCACAAAGTTTCAAATGTCCAACATGAATAAAAGGCTTTAATTGTTCTGACTGATACCTTACCTTATACATTATTTACCAAAATAATAGCACAACTTAAACAAAATTAATATACAGTAAATATCAATTACTCTTATATCAGTTTAATTAGTATAATTTAAACATTGGCTACCGGACTAATGGATAGACCAAGACCATGCATTGGCGTAGGGAAGGGGGGGGGCAAGGGGGGCATTTCATTAAGTTGTTATAATAAAACTGAACTAAATTTCCTGAAAGTTTATTACATTGAAGACAGTTTACATTTATCAAACATAAAAAAGATTTATATCTGCAAGTATAACTGATTACATAACTGATTGTTCTAAATATTCCAGTTGTTTATCAATTTCAGTCACATTTTCAGCAAAAATCAGCCAGCTTTTATATTTGTGTCCATTTAGTTTCACACACCAAAAGAACATTTGGAATTAGTATTCTTTGCTGCTTACTTTCTGGGAAAAACACGATATTTGACTTAATTGTTCTGATTGTGTTTCGTACAACATTCACATTATTTAAATCGTTCACGAGATTTAGTTTATGTGAACGGCCATGTACAAATGCTGCTTTTGGGTATTTTTTCGAATTATTGCTTAACTCCTCCTTCTTTACCCCCCATTGTAGAACATCCTACGTATCCTTGACCAACAAGCTTTGTCATATCTAAGCCAAATTCTAATGAATTAGTAATGATGTTAGCTAAACCTTCAACCATTCTATTGACAATTGTAATACATCCCAGGAATTCTTCTGTGATCATCATTTTCCCATTTTGTTCTTTGACAAATCTAACACCAAGTGACATCTGCTCAATGCCTCCTGAAATGTCATTTGTCTCGTCGGCAAGTATAAAAAATGCAACTGAATTATTTGCTTCACGAACAATGTCTTCACGCAAGAGAGACCCACAAATTTCCATTATAGTGTTTTGCGTAGTTGAAGAGATATACTCAGCGGTGACCCGACTTAACGGCCCCGGTCTAAACGGCCCCAGACAAATTGTTAACATTTTTAAACAAAAACGTTGTTTTTTTGACATTTTAATTAAGCTTTTGTCAATTTTTTAACCCTTAAAAAAGTGGTAAAATTGTAAAATTATTTCTTGTGATGTTATTATATTGTTTCTTGTCAACGAACAACCGTGATTGATACCATTTCGCGTAAAGGCTATTAAATTCACTCTTATGTCATCATTATTGCTTATTGTGAGCTAAACCTGACAATGAATAGGTGAGTAAAAATACGAATATAATATTTGATTGTACATTTTACTACTAGTCCATCTATTAGTCCAGGGCCGTTTTGTCGAGGCCGTTTTGTCGGTGAACCATACTCAGCACTACAAGAACCAATTGACAAATGATTACCAAGAACTTCATCTCCAGATTCAACACGAAACAGGTCATAAAAATTACCAGAATTTGATTCTTTTCCACGAAGTGCTAAATGATGCATGCAGCAAAATAAGATTGTAGAAATGATGGGACCCAAGTTGTTGCAATTTTCTTGAATTTGTCTTCTAAATGATGAGTCCAACTGCTCATTTATAGAAACTGCTTTAGCTTCCAATAAAGCAAATGAAATTGCTTGCATCTTCGTGTGAGCCTTTGTGCCATGTGCTTTGCAGGTGGCTAAGTGCATCTTCGTTGAAATCTTTATATTTTGTACATGGTTTGATGACAAATGCCCACTGAACTCATCGAATTACTTTTTGAAGAAACAACACGCAATATTTTCAAAGGCACCTTTTAACATTTGCGAGTATACAAGCCACGGTGAATATTCTAAAACCATGCAAATCTAAAAACTAAAAAATCTGTTTCCCTCATTGTCAGCTCTAAAATCATAAATTTTATCAGGGGCACAACAATCAAGAATCAGCTGCGATTTCAACTTATTTGAAAGGTCGTGTGTCAAGAGATACCTTCAAATATCCAATTTAGGATATGAATAAGTGTCAGCGACAATCAAATTAGGAACAGTTGCTTAAGTTGTGTCTGGCTGTTGAACGTATACTGTTTTCCTCACATCCAATAATAAGTCAGATGCTGCAGACGCCCCAAAATCTTCTAATAACGGCATTTCGGAATCCCGCAATTGGTTTACTTTTCGTGTTGTTTTTTTTTAGCCTGTAAAAAATTTATGAAATCCATCCTTGGTAATCCTGCAGTTTCTACACGTATATTATTTCACAGCAAAATTCAATGTTCTCGTGAGAAGTTAAGTTTTTTATTTATTAAATGCATTAATATGTGTTGTATTTTAGCTATTACACCACTAATTTGTAAGTTTTATTAATTTATAAGGCTTTTTTCGGCCCTTATGCTATACTTATCTTTAATTTAATTGAAATTTAAACTTGTATGGCATTGTCGGTAAAGAAAATTAAAAATGTTTTGCCCCCCCCCTGGAAAAATTCCTAGCGACGCCCATGACCAAGACCAAACTTAGCACATATTAACCGTATAATTTAAATCCTTTTGAAATCGAAGTGAACGCATTTGCGTCCTTGGTACCAAAACATTTATTTCATAAAATGGCATATCTCTGTTTCACATAAGATTTTAACTATTTAAATGGATACATCTGATGATCCTACATGTGGAAGAAAATCAGAAGCCCCGAGCCTAGTGCTCTTCATGGGTCTTCCTGGAAGACCCTCCCAGCTATCTGGCCCCCTCCCCCAGAAAAGGACGTTGACAGCTGGGAAAACCCCCCCCGGAGCGGTCGCTTCTGAAGCGGCCACCTGGGCATCTAAGACAGAAAGTCGAGGATGCCTCCCACTAAGTTGGCCTCACAAGGAGGGGTGGAATTGCCTTACTACGACCCGCTACCACTTCGGCGCCACCCCGGCAAAGCATACGAGTCTCAATGGTTAGGATCGCCGCAATGCGGGGGATCATCAATGACCTACCTAGGGTGCAACCCCCACTGGAAGGTTTCCTCAGAGCTGGCGTCCGCTGCGTTCTTCGCGGTACCTTTTGCTAATCCGTACTGGCACTCCTGGCCCTAAACCGGCACCGCTCAATGGCGTTGCTAGTAAAATTGAGGGGGACGAAACGGTCGCTTCGGATTTACCCGACCCTCAACGGGTACTTTGGTTTTCATCATCGACAATGCATTTAAGATGCTTTGTCTAAGATCCGTACAGCGACTGTAATCATATGTGACTAGCACCTAACCCTAACATATCGGACTTTGGCATTGCCTGCCGGGAGATGTTGGTTTCAGGTCGCCGAGTCGCGGTCAGGTCCGTGCCCCGCGACCCTACTCATCCGCCGAGCCCCGTAGAGGCCTCCCCCTTTCGACAGGGATACATCTGATAAATTACTTGGCAAATATAAAATGTAATAACCAGCAACTAATACTGGGGGAAAGGGTCAGCACATTCCCGCTACAGTGCGGGTATATTTCTTGTTAACTATATAAAAAAATGAAGAAATTACATTTTTGGAAGAGAACACGTTACATTTACGAATTAATGTAATAATTAAAGAACTACATTAAAATTGTGTTTCCCGTCAATGGCGCACCACAAAGCACCGGTGCTGATGTCTTTAATATGACTTTGTGTTGACACAATTGAGAATTGTAGATAAAAGGGAAATTCTCTATTTGGAAAAAAAAATTAGTTTATTTAAAATCAATGAGGCATTACATTTTTAATCGGTGTTTTATAAATGTTTCATTGTATGTAAATGGAAAATGCGCATAGAAATATACAATTAGAAGAAATAATTCATTTTTAAGAATTAAATTTATTATAGAAATATGGAAACCATCAAATTTATATAATGACTATAATTTATATGTATGTATTATTTAAAACAAGCCATCACTTTCTTACCCGTTGTTAATGGAGAACAGACGGCGTTCTATTTTATCTGAGTGGCATGCCACTTGACTTCGATCCCTATAATAAGGGATAAAATTTCAATGAATGTCAAGCTTTCCTCTAGTCCCGTTGTCCTTAGTTCAGACTAGTTATAGATCTTAGAACTATTGAACAATGTGTACATTTATAGGGAAAAAATTGCTTATTACCTTTGTCTTTAACTTTATTGTTTACATAGCTATTTATAATTTCAGCTGTTCTCTCATGGTGACAATAATATGGATGTTGCTACAAAATTTGTTATATGATATTAATTTAGTTTAATTTTGGTTAAAAGTTTACTACCTATAAAAATATATTTAAAAAAATATTTTTTTCTAATGTTGCTTTTAGATGTGTTTCGTAAAATATCTATGACATTTTTATGATTGAGATAAATAAAGGGTGTAGTAGTAAATATAACTTAACGATAGATTTAATAAACATTTAAATTACTAAAAAAATATTCTTATTTATTATGTGAATGATGTTAGGTCTCGACGTTAAGGATTGTTGCCTTGGTCTCCGCTTATATACAACGTACGAAAAATGACACAAGTCTCTGTAAACAAGTCAACGTTTATTATACTGTACACGACTGGCTGTCCTGTCTGGACTGTACATATATCTTTACACAATTGGCCGTATACACAACCCGACACTATAGTTATTTCACAAGCCTGGCCCTCGGTCCAACCTGACCACTTCTGCGGCCCTCGCTCAGGTCTCAACTTTTAATCCACGTAGACACAAACCACGTCTAAGTCCCCTCGGTCCAAACCCGACCGACCTGGGCAACAACCTCCAACTCACTGCCCCTCTACCGCTGACCGACCCGTCAGACCGGTCTGCACTGCCCAACTGGTCTCTCAACTGCCCCTGGCGTGTCCTCTGGTCACACACCCATTTGACTAACTGTTCAGTAAAACATTATATTCCCGTGACTAGTGTACACACAGTCAACAGGCATTCACTCAGTGATTCTCATACCCCTGACAAATGAATTTTTAGCTTTAATTTATAAACAAATGACTATGAAACCAAATGCATATTTCTATCGGTGACTAGTATTGAATATTTACAGAGAGGACATAATAGTCTCTGGAGTGATTGTTGCTCGAGTCTTTCTGATGTTGGTGTCATATTATAAACTAGGGGCAAGTACCCGGCTTTTTCCGGGTTTAACAACACAGCAACAACAACAGCAACAACAACAGAGACAGCAACATCAACAAAAACAACAAAAACAAAACAACAACAAAAACAACAAAATCAACAACAAAACAACAACAAAACAACTACAACAACAACAGCAACAACAACAAAGCAACAACAACAAATACAACAGCAACAAAAACAAAGCAACAACAACATGAAGGACATTGTCGTCGCAGGGCAAGGGATGTGGACAACAACAACAACAGCAAAAACAACACAAAAGCAACAACAGCAACAGCAACAACAACAGCAACAACAACAGCAACAACAACAAAAACAACAACAGCAACAACAACAAAAACAAAACAACAACAAAAACATCAACAACAAAACAACAACAAAACAACAACAAAACAACAACTACAACAACAACAAGCAACAACAACAAAAAAATTATTTTATGGCGATAATCGCCTTCTTGTTAATCTCGACACCAAAATGTTTATTAATTTGCGTCATTATTTTACGTCTTAATTTTCAATAATTTTTTATTTTATATAGCTCATATAGGGAAAAACTACATTTTGGGCCCCCGGCCCCCAGTATCTTATATATATGGAACGAAACCTGTTTAATAACCTTTCCGGTATAATTTTGTGTACGTGTACCAAATTTCACGTTATTTGGTTGTCTGGATCTTGAGTTATTAGGGAACAGACAGACAGACAGACAACAAATGCGGCTTATATATATAGAGAATGATGCGTAACTTTATTTCTATAGCTCTAAGTTCCATTTCTTAAATTATATGTAACTTTATTTCTTTAGCTCTAGGCTCCATTTCTTAAATTATATGTAACTTTATTTCTCTAGCTCTAGGTCCATTTCTTTAATTATATGTAACTTTATTTCTCTAGCTCTAGGTCCATTTCTTTAATTATATGTAACTTTATTTCTCTAGCTCTAGGTCCATTTCTTAAATTATATGTAACTTTATTTCTTTAGCTCTAGGTCCATTTCTTTAATTATATGTAACTTAATTTCTCTAGCTCTAGGTCCATTTCTTTAATTATATGTAACTTTATTTCTTTAGCTCTAGGCTCCATTTTTTTAATAAGAACGTTTTAGAAAGAGTCCTCTATTTATGTTGTAATAATTTGTCGCAACCGCTAGATTCGCTCAAGATAAGATTTTTTCTCTCAATTTGTTGTAAATTTCTTTGTTAGTTTGTATTGACTAGATGTCATTTATCTTTTATCGCACGTAAGTAAAAGATTGTTAAAAATAAGGTAGTCTCGTCCCCAGGTATTGGGTAGTCTCGTCCCCAGGTATTGGGTAGTCTCGTCCCCAGGTATTGGGTAGTCTCGTCCCCAGGTATTGGGTAGTCTCGTCCCCAGGTATTGGGTAGTCTCGTCCCCAGGTATTGGGTAGTCTCGTCCCCAGGTATTGGGTAGTCTCGTCCCCCGGTATTGGGTAGTCTCGTCCCCAGGTATTGGGTAGTCTCGTCCCCAGGTATTGGGTAGTCTCGTCCCCAGGTATTGGGTAGTCTCGTCCCCAGGTATTGGGTAGTCTCGTCCCCAGGTATAGGGTAGTCTCGTCCCCAGGTATAGGGTAGTCTCGTCCCCAGGTATTGTGTAGTCTCGTCCACAGGTATTGGGTAGTCTCGTCCCCAGGTATTGTGGTGTATTATTGCTGATGGGTGTCTCACATGTCAATCTGAATGCCAGTAACTGAAATATTTAAAATCCCACTTTGATTAGCACTGTGAAAATGTTAAGAGGAAAGCTAACAATAATTAAGGACCGTTGTGTTTATATAACAGTGATGGCGAACCTTAATCAAACCATTGGCATTACGTATTTGTACCTTGCTATATATATATTGGTTTATTGCTATATATAAGTTGGTTTATTGCTATATATAAGTTGGTTTATTACTATATATAAGTTGGTTTATTGCTATATATAAGTAGGTTTATTGCTATATATAAGTTGGTTTATTGCTATATATAAGTTGGTTTATTGCTATATATAAGTTGGTTTATTGCTATATATAAGTTCGTTTATTGCTATATATAAGTTGGTTTACTGCTATGTATAAGTTGGTTTATTGCTATATATAAGTTGGTTTATTGCTATCTATAAGTTGGTTTATTGCTATATATAAGTTGGTTTATTGCTATATATAAGTTGGTTTATTGCTATATATAAGTTGGTTTATTGCTATATATAAGTTGGTTTATTGCTATATATAAGTTGGTTTATTGCTATATATAAGTTGGTTTATTGCTATATATAAGTTGGTTTATTGCTATATATAAGTTGGTTTATTGCTATATATATATAAGTAGGTTTATTGCTATATATAAGTTGGTTTATTACTATATATAAGTCGGTTTTTTGCTATATATAAGTTGGTTTATTGCTATATATAAGTTGGTTTATTGCTATATATAAGTTGGTTTATTACTATATATAAGTTGGTTTATTACTATATATAAGTTGGTTTATTGCTATATATAAGTTGGTTTATTACTATATATAAGTTGGATTATTGCTATATATAAGTTGGTTTATCTATACTAATAAAAGGCAAAGCCCTCACTGACTCACTCACTGACTGACTGATTCATCACTAAGTCTCCAATTTCCCGTGTAGGTAGAAGCATGAAACTTTGGGAAGTTGTCGAGTAGCCCCTCGCAACGAAAAATGGAGTAAAAGAATTTTAAAAAAAACACTCATGGGGGCCGGGGGCCCAAAAACATTTTTTTTCCTTATATGGCCTATATAAAATTTGAAAATCACCAATTCTCCTATTTCCCGAGTAGGCAGGAGCATGAAACTTTGGGAAGTTGTTGAGTACAATCCCGCGATGGTAACGGGAGAAAAAATATTTAAATTATCACTTCCTGGGGGCCGGGGGCCCAAATTACGTTTTTTTCTTGTATGAGCTTTATAAAAACTAAAAATCACTAATTCTCCTATTTCCCGTGTAGGTAGAAGCATGAAACACTAGGTAGTTGATAAGCACACTTCCGCGATGGTAACAAGCGAAAAAAATATTTAAAATAACACTTAATGGGGTCCGGGGGCCCAAATGTAGTTTTTTCTTATATAAAAAAACTGACTCTTCACTAATTCTCCAACTTCCCGTTTAAGTATTAGCATGAAACTTTGGGAACTTGCTGAGTACACTCTCTCAACGATAATTGGCGAATAAGAATTTTAAAAATTCACACTGTTGGGGGCCGGGGCCCAAAAACGCTTTTTTTCCTTATATGGACTATATAGAATATGAAATCACTAAATTTCTCATTTCTCGAGTAGGCAGAAGCATGAAACTTTGGGAAATTGTTGAGTACAATCCCGCGATGGTAACGGCAGAAAAAATATTTAAATTATCACTTCCTGGGGGCCGGGGCCCCAGATTAAGTTTTTTCCTTATATGAGCTATATAAAAACTAAAAATCACTAATTCTCCTATTTCCCGTGTAGGTAGAAGCATGAAACACTAGGTAGTTGATAAGCACACTTCCGCGATGGTAACAAGCGAAAAAAATATTTAAAATAACACTTAATGGGGTCCGGGGGCCCAAATGTAGTTTTTTCTTATATAAAAAAACTGACTCTTCACTAATTCTCCAACTTCCCGTTTAAGTATTAGCATGAAACTTTGGGAACTTGCTGAGTACACTCTCTCAACGATAATTGGCGAATAAGAATTTTAAAATTCACACTGTTGGGGGCCGGGGCCCAAAAAACGCTTTTTTTCCTTATATGGACTATATAGAATATGAAATCACTAAATTTCTCATTTCTCGAGTAGGCAGAAGCATGAAACTTTGGGAAATTGTTGAGTACAATCCCGCGATGGTAACGGCAGAAAAAATATTTAAATTATCACTTCCTGGGGGCCGGGGCCCCAGATTAAGTTTTTTCCTTATATGAGCTATATAAAAACTAAAAATCACTAATTCTCCTATTTCCCGTGTAGGTAGAAGCATGAAACACTAGGTAGTTGATAAGCACACTTCCGCGATGGTAACAAGCGAAAAAAATATTTAAAATAACACTTAATGGGGTCCGGGGGCCCAAATGTAGTTTTTTCTTATATAAAAAAACTGACTCTTCACTAATTCTCCAACTTCCCGTGTAGGTATTAGCATGAAACTTTGGGAACTTGCTGAGTACACTCTCTCAACGATAATTGGCGAATAAGAATTTTAAAATTCACACTGTTGGGGGCCCGGGGCCCAAAAACGCTTTTTTTTCCTTATATGGACTATATAGAATATGAAATCACTAAATTTCTCATTTCTCGAGTAGGCAGAAGCATGAAACTTTGGGAAGTTGTTGAGTACAATCCCGCGATGGTAACGGGAGAAAAAATATTTAAATTATCACTTCCTGGGGGCCGGGGCCCCAAATTAAGTTTTTTCCTTATATGAGCTATATAAAAACTAAAAATCACTAATTCTCCTATTTCCCGTGTAGGTAGAAGCATGAAACACTAGGTAGTTGATAAGCACACTTCCGCGATGGTAACAAGCGAAAAAAATATTTAAAATAACACTTAATGGGGTCCGGGGGCCCAAATGTAGTTTTTTTCTTATATAAAAAACTGACTCATCACTAATTCTCCAACTTCCCGTGTAGGTATTAGCATGAAACTTTGGGAACTTGCTGAGTACACTCTCTCAACGATAATTGGCGAATAAGAATTTTAAAATTCACACTGTTGGGGGCCCGGGGCCCAAAAATGCTTTTTTTCCTTATATGGACTATATAGAATATGAAATCACTAATTTTCTCATTTCTCGAGTAGGCAAAAGCATGAAACTTTGGGAAGTTGTTGAGTACAATCCCGCGATGGTAACGGGAGAAAAAATATTTAAATTATCACTTCCTGGGGGCCGGGGCCCCAAATTAAGTTTTTTCCTTATATGAGCTTTATAAAAACTAAAAATCACTAATTCTCCTATTTCCCGTGTAGGTAGAAGCATGAAACACTAGGTAGTTGATAAGCACACTTCCGCGATGGTAACAAGCGAAAAAAATATTTAAAATAACACTTAATGGGGTCCGGGGGCCCAAATGTAGTTTTTTTCTTATATAAAAAACTGACTCATCACTAATTCTCCAACTTCCCGTGTAGGTATTAGCATGAAACTTTGGGAACTTGCTGAGTACACTCTCTCAACGATAATTGGCTAATAAGAATTTTAAAATTCACACTGTTGGGGGGCCCGCGGCCCAAAAATGCTTTTTTTCCTTATATGGACTATATAGAATATGAAATCACTAATTTTCTCATTTCTCGAGTACGCAAAAGCATGAAACTTTGGGAAGTTGTTGAGTACAATCCGGCGATGGTAACGGGAGAAGAAATATTTAAATTATCACTTCCTGGGGGCCGGGGCCCCAAATTAAGTTTTTTCCTTATATGAGCTTTATAAAAACTAAAAATCACTAATTCTCCTATTTCCCGTGTAGGTAGAAGCATGAAACTTTGGGAGGTAGTTGTTAAGTACACTTTCGCGATGGTAACAGGTAAAAACAATATTTAAATTATCACTTAATGGGGGCCGGGGGCCCAAATGTAGTTTCTTCTTATATTAAAACAGACTCATCACTAATCTCGGATTTACCGCGTAGGTAGAAGCATGAAACTTTGGGAAGAGTAGTTTTAAGTACACTTTCACGATGGTAACAGGTAAAAACAATATTTAAATTATCACTTACTGGGGGCCGGGGGCCAAAATGTAGTCTTTTCTTATATTAAAACTGACTCATCACTAATTCTCGGACTTCCCGTGTATGTAGAAGCATGAAACCTTGGGAAGTTATCAAGTAGCCTCTCTCGACGACAAATGGCGAAAAAGAATTTATAAATTCAGCTTCATGGGGGCCGGGGGCCCAAAATCTTTTTTTCCCCTTCCATTTGCTATATAAACATTTGAAAATCACTAATCCTCCTATTTCCCGAGTAGGTAGAAGCATGAAACTTTGGGAAGTTGTTGAGTACACTTCCGCGATGGTAATAGGCGAAAAAATATTCAAAATTTCACTTACTGGGGCCCAGGGGCCAAAATGTAGTTTTTTCCTTATATGAGTTATATAAAAACTGAAAATCACTAATTCTCCTAATTCCTGTGTAGGAAGTAGCATGAAACTTTGAGTAGTTGTTAAGTAACATTCTGCGATGGTAACAGGTTAAAAAACTATCTAGATTATCACTTACTGGGGGCCGGGGGCCAAAATGTAGTTTTCTTCTTATATAAAAAACTGACTCATCACTAATTCTCCAATTTCTCGTGTTGGTAGCAGCATGAAACTTTGGAGAGTTGTTAAGTACACTTCCGCAATGGTAACAGGTGAAAAAGAATTTTGAAATTCACACTCATGGGGGCCGGGGGCCCAAAAACGTTTTTTTTCTCCTATTCTGGCTTTATAAAAATTAAAAATCCCTTATTCTCCTATTTCCCGAGAAGGTAGAAGCATGAAACTTTGGGTAGTTGTTGGATAACATTCCGCGATGGTAACAGGTGGAACAATTATATAAATTATCACATAACGGGGGCCGGGGGCCGAAATGTAATTTTTTTTCTTATATGAGCTATATAAAAACTGAAAATCACTAATTCTCCTATTTCCCGTGTAGGTGGAAGCATGAAACTTTGGGCGGTTGTTGAGTACCCTCCCGCAATGGTAGCAGACGGAAAAAAATTAAATTATCAGCTCGATAGGATCACGGGAAGTGTGTCATTTTTTTACTTTTCGTTTTTGTTTTTCTGCGGGACTACAACAGACAGACAGACAAGACGGTGAAGTTAATATATGTATTATATCCATCATGATCCATTTTGAAATCAATTTGTGTTTTGAATTTGTGTTACGCGGGTTCTCAATGCTTACTGAAATCCTAATTTACCGCAGCAAAGCGCGGGTATTTTGCTAGTTGCTATATATAAGTTGGTTTATTGCTATATATAAGTTGGTTTATTTCTATATATAAGTTGGTTTATTGCTATATAAAATTTGGTTTATTGCTATATATAAGTTGGTTTATTACTATATATAAGTTGGTTTATTGCTATATATAAGTTGGTTTATTGCTATATATAAGTTGGTTTATTGCTATATATAAGTTGGTTTATTGCTATATATAAGTTGGTTTATTGCTATATATAAGTTGGTTTATTGCTATATATAAGTTGGTTTATTGCTATATATAAGTTGGTTTATTGCTATATAAAAGTTGGTTTATTGCTATATATAAGTTGGTTTTAATGGAATTTTAGGCACGCGGACCCAAAAATGTTTGCCATCAATGTTATATAACTTTATACACATTATGGTAACTAATAGTAAACATGATATTTGCTTCTTATATATCTTTATGGATGTCATTGGAACAATTAGAACACATGAGATTTGTATCTTTATATACCTTTATGGTTGTCATGGGAACTATTAGAACACATGAGATTTGTATCTTTATATATCTTTGAGGATGTCATGGGAACTATTAGAACATATGAGATTTGTATCTTTATATACCTTTATGGATGTCATTGGAATTATTAGTGCACATGAGATTCGTATCTTTATAGAACTTCATAGACGTCGAGGAAACTAAATTTAAAGTAAATATTAATATGTGAAAACTAACTAGGTAAAAGAGCGTTTGATCATGTGTATGCATGCATGTGTATGTATGCATGTGTATGTATGCATGTGTATGTATGCATGTGTATGTATGCATGTGTATGTATGCATGTGTATGTATGCATGTGTATGTATGCATGTGTATGTATGCATGTGTATGTATGCATGTGTATGTATGCATGTGTATGTATGCATGTGTATGTATGCATGTGTATGTATGCATGTGTATGTATGCATGTGTATGTATGTATGTGTATGTATGCATGTGTATGTATGCATGTATTACCAAGACATTTTTCACTTGTTTTAATATGTTTTTATATCCTTCAAATAGTTGGCCTTTCACAGGACAACGAGTGTGTATTTATTTCTAACATTTATTTTTGGGTGAAAACACCGTCTTAACATTGATGTCTTTAATGTAATTTTAATTTTTTTAATTATATGTTTGATTATTATTTAAATTTGAAATTAAAAATAAAGTGTTAATTAAAATATTTATATTTGTTCAAATGATGCTTAATAGAAAATCAAAAACTAAAAATAGTGCAATGCAGCTTATGTGCTTCAATATTGCACGCAATTATTCTGGAAGTATTGCTTCAGTCTGCCCGAAATAAATCAATTGATTTAAAAGTAATAGTCGAGGCTTTCAAAGAAGGAAATGGCTTCTATACAGGATTAATAAACACTTGATTAATAGAGAGGACAAATGGAGCACATGTACCATATTGTTCACAATTGGAGCACACGTACCGTATTGTTCACAATTGGAGCACATGTACCGTATTTTTCACAATTGGAGCACATGTACCGTATTTTTCACAATTGGAGCACATGTACTGTATTCTTCACAATTTGAGCACATGTACTGTATTCTTCACAATTTGAGCACATGTAAAGTATTTTTCACCCTATAAGACAATCAGAAATATTAGACAAAACCAATTTTAAAGGAGGAAAATCTATAAGAAAAGAAAGATTATAAACCAAATATTGTGTATTCGTCGTATAAGACACACCAACTTCCCCCCCCTCCCCCTCGTTATTGGGAACAAAAATTGCGTCTGATAGGGCGACAAATACGGTAGATTGGATTTATTTTAGACGTTTTGAAAGTTACTTTTTATTGTTATGGGCTGGCTTCAATAATATCGCCCAACCCTGGTTGGTGTAAACTCTAGCTTAGCCACTGTTAATATAATATCGCCCAACCCTGGTTGGTGTAAACACTAGCTTAGCCATTGTTAATATAATGTCGTCAACCCTGGTTCGTGTAAACTCCAGCTGAGCCCCTGTTATTATAATGTCGTCAACCCTGGTTAGTGTAAACTCTAGCTTAGCCACTGTTAATATAATGTCGTCAACCCTGGTTGGTGTAA
The DNA here is from genome assembly GCA_944989445.1 of Ampullaceana balthica. Lineage (NCBI taxonomy): Eukaryota > Metazoa > Mollusca > Gastropoda > Lymnaeidae > Ampullaceana > Ampullaceana balthica. The sequence continues at coordinate 51,689 of CALYLW010001639.1, read as the reverse complement.
ATTCTAGCTTAGCCACTGTTAATATAATGTCGTCAACCCTGGTTGGTGTAAACTCTAGCTTAGCCTCTGTTATTATAATGTCACCAACCCTGGTTGGTGTAAACTCTAGCTTAGCCACTGTTAATATACTTTTGACATAAATGAAACAGAGGAAGACAGAATAACATACGGGCAGAGCCTGAAAGAATGGTCGACAAACAAAAGTGTTAGTAAGAACGTCTTTCCTTGAAACAGCAAATAATAGAGAGAAATGGAAGTTTATGATAGCCGTAGCCATTCCGAACATGGCACCTTACTATGATCATATGAATTAAGAATTATTTTGTAGTCTGTACACAAGCAAGACGAATATGTTTGTAGAAAGACTTCATGTTATCATATTAGTGTTGCATTAAAACTATATTTGACTTGTTTAACATGATCATTTATGTTGAAATATTAATACAAACAATTTGTAAATTTTTTAACTTATATTTAAGTATAATTTAAGTTATGTCAGGCAGTCTATTAGTAAACTTTCTTTTCCTAATTTTTTAATTTATGTCATTTAAATTTATTTATAAAATGTTAAGCATTCACATAAATAATCATGTTCTAACACACATTTACATACATTTTATGAACACTATAAATTAATACATGTAATTTCATATACTTTTATCTTATTCTTGTTTCTAAACTTGTCTCATCTTCATATATGCACATGTCATAACATGGCACGCCACATGACTTCGATCTCTAAAAATAGAGATAGTGTTTAATTTCATGCTAATGCTAGATTCCTCGCTGACTCATTTTTATAAATCCTATATATTAACTCGTGGTGTCTGCGGCCGCCCGCCCGACCGCCCGCCCTTGCTTGTCGCCAAAACTTTTGATCGATTTTTAACCTACTTCATCGTAAGCCAGCGAGCTGAAATTTAGCAGGCAGTTTGGTGGCAATGATAAGAACTATGTATCAAAATTTCAGATCGATCGCATGTACCGTAATTAAATTATTGATTTTTTAGATTATTTTATTTATTCCTATGTATCATGCTATTTTTTGAGATAGAGCGTCGCGGTGCGTATTATATTGAACAACCTTTCTGTCGCGCAATAAGGTGCGTATTTTATTGACAACTCTTTTTATAAACATATTCCTGATCGGTGCGCATTATATTAAACATGTTTTACGACACAACTGCAATTTTGTATTTCTGGATGGTCTGGCGCTGCGTATTGTAATGAACATTCTTTTAGTTACGTCTCGTACATAAAGGATTTATAGTGAAAAAGGTTTTTTTTTCCTTATTAATTACAAAAATGTTATTAATTACATACGATTATTTCGTCATACGTTTTCATATTAAGTTAATAACATTATGAGTTTATGTGGACGTTCTCTTGTACTCGGTGCTTTTATTAGGACATTACGTCTTGTTATTGTTCTCACGACATTGACTCAGCTCAATGAGAATAAAACAATTTTTAATCAAGATCATGATGTATCTGACATGCATAATTTAAATTACTTTTTTAAAATTTACACGTGCTAACAATTTTTTAAATGCACACACATTTATTTTTTATTTAATTTTAATTATGAGCTTTAAACCCATTGTTTAAAATTAAATACATTTTATTTTGGTTATATCAAAAATATATTTGTAATATTTTTGCATCGCTAATTATTTAAAGTTACTTTCAGTCTTATGTGAATGGAAATGTATGAATTAAGTGAATACCTTTTTATTGCTTGCTTTGTTAACATCATATCTTCATAATGTGCACAGAAATGAAAAAAAATAGATACAATGTATGAAAATAGACATTTAAAACATTTAAAACATTTCAAACATGATACTTATCACCAGTTATAATTATCTGTCAATGGATTTAGTTTTTATTTTTTATTATTTTTTTGGCAAGGGCCTTCAAACTCAATCGCGCAGTGGGCGAAAATTCAAATCAACCGTAAAATTAAAGGTCTGACATTTGAATGTATTAACAAAATACCCGAACCCTCTATCTGGTATGGTTCAGGGGGAGTTTCTGTTCAAAGCTCGAAAAGATAGGCCTGACATTTGAATGTATTAACAAAATACCCGAACCCTCTATCTGGTATGGTTCAGGAGGAGTTTCTGTTCAAAACTCGAAAAGATAGGCCTGACATTTGAATGTATTAACAAAATACCCGAACCCTCTATCTGGTATGGTTCAGGAGGAGTTTCTTTTCAAAGCTCGAAAAGACAGGCCTGACATTTGAATGTATTAACAAAATACCCGAACCCTCTATCTGGTATGGTTCAGGAGGAGTTTCTGTTCAAAGCTCGAAAAGATAGGCCTGACATTTGAATGTATTAACAAAATACCCGAACCCTCTATCTGGTATGGTTCAGGAGGAGTTTCTGTTCAAAGCTCGAAAAGATAGGCCTGACATTTGAATGTATTAACAAAATACCCGAATCCTCTATCTGGTATGGTTCAGGAGGAGTTTCTGTTCAAAGCTCGAAAAGACAGGCCTGACATTTGAATGTATTAACAAAATACCCGAACCCTCTATCTGGTATGGTTCAGGAGGAGTTTCTGTTCAAAGCTCGAAAAGACAGGCCTGACATTTGAACGTATTAACAAAATACCCGAACCCTCTATCTGGTATGGTTCAGGAGGATTTTATGCTCAAATCTCGAAAAGACAGGCCTTACATTTCAAATCTATAAACGCAATTCCCAAGGGAAAGTGCGTACAAATATTGATGAAAGGAATTTGTATTTTCATATCGGAAGTGTAATGAAGTGTAATGAAGTGTAATGAAGTGTAATGAAGTGTAATTAAGTGTATATTAATTGTATTTCCCATTAGCGCTGCACCGCTAAAGGTTGGTCCACACCTCTCAAATGCTCGCGAGCATTTGATCAAAGATCACACGAACGCACTATAAAATGTGGCATATAAATTGGCGTATTGTATAGCGCGTTCGTGTGATGTTTGATCAAATGAGTGGTGTGGACCAACCTTAAGAATCGGTGTTGATTTATTTAATATGAAGTTTTACTGGAAACAATATAGTTGCTCATAAGATTAATGAGAAGATATTAAATTCTGAATTTCTTCTCTTGATTAGGCTGTTTAGCGGGGAAGTACTATAATACTGTTAAAAATCGAAATCATGATCTTGATAAATTTCGAAATTGCACACCTTCTTTTGGGGTGAAAAAATTCACTTTTGATAATGAGCTGTATGTGTGTGAATAGGTATGCGTCCGTCTGTGTGTATGTTTGAGTGTGATGGAACACTAAAGCTTGAGTAACGTTTCAGTTAGGTGAACAGAGTTTCATCAACAAATAATAGATCCTATGTGTAACTATCACCTCAACAAGTAATAGATCCTATGTGTAACTATCACATCAATAAGTAATAGATCCTATGTGTAACTATCACATCAATAAGTAATAGATCCTATGTGTAACTATCACATCAACAAGTAATAGATCCTATGTGTAACTATCACCTCAAGAAATATATTCTATGTGAAACTATCACATCAAGTAATAGATCATATGTGTAACTATCACATCAATAAGTAATAGATCCTATGTGTCACTATCACATCAACAAATAATAGACCCTATGTGTAACTATCACATCAATAAGTAATAGATCCTATGTGTAACTATCACATCAAGTAATAGATCCTATGTGTAACTATCACATCAATAAGTAATAGATCCTATGTGTAACTATCACCTCAACAAGAAATAGATCCTATGTGTAACTATCACATCAATAAGTAATAGATCCTATGTGTAACTATCACATCAAGTAATAGTTCCTATGTGTAACTATCACATCAATAAGTAATAGATCCTATGTGTAACTATCACATCAACAAGTAATAGATCCTATGTGTAACTATCACATCAACAAGTAATAGATCCTATGTGTAACTATCACATCAAGTAATAGATTCTATGTGAAACTATCACATCAAGTAATAGATCCTATGTGTAACTATCACATCAATAAGTAATAGATCCTATGTGTAACTATCACATCAACAAATAATAGATCCTATGTGTAACTATCACATCAATAAGTAATAGATCCTAAATGTAACTATCACATCAAGTAATAGATCCTATGTGTAACTATCACATCAATAAGTAATAGATCCTATGTGTAACTATCACATCAAGTAATAGATCCTATGTGTAACTATCACATCAATAAGTAATAGATCCTATGTGTAACTATCACATCAATAAGAAAAAGATCCTATGTGTAACTATCACATCAAGTAATAGATCCTATGTGTAACTATCACATCAAGTAATAGATTATATGTGTAACTATCACATCAACAAGTAATAGATCCTATGTGTAACTATCACATCAACAAGTAATAGATCCTATGTGTAACTATCACATCAACAAGTAATAGATCCTATGTGTAACTATCACATCAATAAGTAATAGATCCTATGTGTAACTATCACATCAACAAGTAATAGATCCTATGTGTAACTATCACATCAACAAGAAATAGATCCTATGTGTAACTATCACATCAACAAGTAATAGATCATATGTGTAACTATCACACCAATAAGTAATAGATCCTATGTGTAACTATCACATCAAGTAATATATCCTATGTGTAACTATCACATCAACAAGTAATAGATAATATGTGTAACTATCACATCAACAAGTAATAGATCATATGTGTAACTATCACATCAATAAGTAATAGATCATATGTGTAACTATCACATCAACAAGTAATAGATCATATGTGTAACTATCACATCAAATAATAGATCCTATGTGTAACTATCACATCAACAAGTAATAGATCCTATGTGTAACTATCACATTAATAAGTCTTAGTAATAGATCATATGTGTAACTATCACATCAAGTAACAGATCCTATGTGTAACTATCACATCAATAAGTAATAGATCCTATGTGTAGCTATCACATCAAGTGATAGATCCTATGTGTAACTATCACATCAAGTAATAGATCCTATGTGTAACTATCACATCAATAAGTAATAGATCATATGTGTAACTATCACATCAATAAGTAATAGATCCTTTGTGTAACTATCACATCAATAAGTAATAGATCCTATGTGTAACTATCACATCAAGTAATAGATCCTATGTGTAACTATCACATCAACAAGTAATAGATCCTATGTGTAACTATCACATCAATAAGTAATAGATCCTATGTGTAACTATCACATCAACAAGTAAGAGATCCTATGTGTAACTATCACATCAATAAGTAATAGATCCTATGTGTAACTATCACATCAACAAGTAATAGATCCTATTTGTAACTATCACATCAATAAGTAATAGATCATATGTGTAATTATCACATCAATAAGTAATAGATCCTATGTGTAACTATCACATCAACAAGTAAGAGATCCTATGTGTAACTATCACATCAATAATTAATAGATCATATGTGTAACTATCACATCAACAAGTAATAGATTATATGTGTAACTATCACATCAACAAGTAATATATCCTATGTGTAACTATCACATCAACAAGTAATAGATCATATGTGTAACTATCACATCAAGTAATAGATCATATGTGTAACTATCACATCAATAAGTAATAGATCATATGTGTAAGTATCACATCAACAAGTAATAGATCCTATGTGTAACTATCACATCAATAAGTAATAGATCCTATGTTTAACTATCACATCAACAAGTAATAGATCCTATGTTTAACTATCACATCAACAAGTAATAGATCCTATGTGTAACTATCACATCAATAAGTAATAGATCCTATGTGTTACATTCACATCAACAAGTAATAGATCCTATGTGTAACTATCACATCATTAAAAGATCATATGTGTAACTATCACATCAACAAGTAATAGATCCTATGTGTAACTATCACATCAATAAGTAATAGATCCTATGTGTAACTATCACATCAAGTAATAGATCCTATGTGTAACTATCACATCAACAAGTAATAGATCATATGTGTAACTATCACAGCAACAAGTAATAGATCATATGTGTAACTATCACATCAACAAGTAATAGATCCTATGTGTAACTATCACATCAATAAGTAATAGATTCTATGTGAAACTATCACATCAATAAGTAATAGATCCTATGTGTAACTATCACATCAACAAGTAATAGATCCTATGTGTAACTATCACATCAACAAGTAATAGATCCTATGTGTAACAATCACATCAATAAGTAATAGATCATATGTGTAACTATCACATCAACAAGTAATAGATCCTATGTGTAACTATCACATCAAGTAATAGATCCTATGTGTAACTATTACATCAACAATTAATAGAAACTATGGTAACTATCACATCAACATGTAATAGATCCTATGTGTAACTATCACATCAACAAGTAATAGATCCTATTTGTAACTATCACATCAAGTAATAGATCCTATGTGTAACTATCACATCAACAATTAATAGAAACTATGGTAACTATCACATCAACAAGTAATAGATCATATGTGTAACTATCACATCAACAAGTAATAGATCATATGTGTAACTATCACATCAACAATTAATAGATCCTATGTGTAACTATCACATCAACAAGAAATAGATCCTATGTGTAACTATCACATCAACAAGTAATAGATCATATGTGTAACTATCACATCAACAAGTAATAGATCCTATGTGTAACTATCACATCAATAAGTAATAGATCCTATGTGTAACTATCACATCAACAATTAATAGAAACTATGGTAACTATCACATCAACAAGTAATAGATCCTATGTGTAACTATCACATCAATCAGTAATAGATCCTATGTGTAACTATCACATCAACAAGTAATAAATCATATGTGTAACTATCACATCAATAAGTAATAGATCCTATGTGTAACTATCACATCAAGTAATAAATGCTATGTGTAACTATCACATCAATAAGTAATAGATCCTATGTGTAACTATAACATCAAGTAATAAATGCTATGTGTAACTATCACATCAATAAGTAATAGATCCTATGTGTAACTATCACATCAATAAGTAATAGATCCTATGTGTAACTATCACATCAATAAGTAATAGATCCTATGTGTAACTATCACATCAATAAGTAATAGATCATATGTGTAACTATCACATCAATAAGTAATAGTTCCTATGTGTAACTATCACATCAATAAGTAATAGATCCTATGTGTAACTATCACATCAATAAGTAATAGATCCTATGTATAACTATCACATCAATAAGTAATAGATCCTATGTGTAACTATCACATCAACAAGTAATAGATCCTATGTGTAACTATCACATCAACAATTAATAAAAACTATGGTAACTATCACATCAACAAGTAATAGATCCTATGTGTAACTATCACATCAATCAGTAATAGATCCTATGTGTAACTATCACATCAACAAGTAGTAAATCCTATGTGTAACATTCACATCAATATGTAATAGATCCTATGTGTAACTATTACATTAATAAGTAATAGATCCGATGTGTAACATTCACATCAGTGCCGCACCACTAAGCACCCACAATGGTGTTTTAAATATGACATTGTTTTGTGAAAACTGATTTAGTAATATCAATGAGAAGGTTTTAATTTCTTTTAACCCAATAAAATGTATTAAATTTCAATAAGATATTACAGTATTAATAAATTGTGTTTTTAAATATTTCATTGTTTGCTACTTTTATATTACAAATACATGTATACAATTTAAAGAAATAATGAATTTAATAATATGGTAATTATTTAAATATATTAAAACTATTGGTTTCTCATAATGACTTTAATATATATATCATGCTAATTGTTACTCAAATTACATTGCATAGCCGATAAGTCATATTCTAATTTATTCTAGTGGTACGCCACTTGAATTCCATACCTACAATTCGGGATACACTGTCAATAAACAGTTAACCCTCTCCTACTCGTTGGTGGGACATATCAATCCCGGTACTAGGGACTGGACGTTAGCTGACACATGTCACACTATGACATGTTACGAGGGCTGGAAGTTAGCTGGCACATGTCACACTATGACATGTTACGAGGGCTGGAAGTTAGCTGGCACATGTCACACTATGACATGTTACGAGGGCTGGAAGTTAGCTGGTACATGTCACACTATGACATGTTACGAGGGCTGGAAGTTAGCTGGTACATGTCACACTATGACATGTGATGGGGGCTGGAAGTTAGCTGGTACATGTCACACTATGACATGTGATGAGGGCTGGAAGTTAGCTGGTACATGTCACACTATGACATGTGATGGGGGCTGGAAGTTAGCTGGTACATGTCACACTATGACATATGATGAGGGCTGGAAGTTAGCTGGTACATGTCACACTATGACATGTGATGGGGGCTGGAAGTTAGCTGGTACATGTCACACTATGACATATGATGAGGGCTGGAAGTTAGCTGGTACATGTCACACTATGACATGTGATGAGGGCTGGAAGTTAGCTGGTACATGTCACACTCTGACATGTTACAAGGGTTGGAGAACTTAGCTAGCACATGTCACAATATGACATGTTACAAGGGCTGTAGACGTTAGCTGGCATATGTCACACAATGACATGTGAAGAGGGCTAGACTAGGCAACCACCGAAGGACACGTGCTGGCGAGAGTTATGGGAAAGTGTAATAAAGGTAGTGGCAGAGGAAATAAAAAAAAATTCTTAAATTACTCACCTACTTTATTGAAGGCTATGAGACCACGAGACATTTTAAAAAAAATAGTTACGGTTACATCGGATTGGCAGGAGAGTCAAGCTAATCTTGGGATGGGTAAATAAAACATATACTAAACTATTACTAGCTAATCTTGGGATGGGTAAATAAAACATAAACTAAACTATTAAAAGCCATCTCTGGTGTTATCAGTTACGTCGATGGAGTCATTGTGAGCTGCAGGAACATTTGGAACTACCATTACAAACATACACACACATCAACGCCTTGACTTACTTCATGGGACATTTGGAACTAACATTACAAACATACACACACATCAACACCTTGACTTACATCAGAGTCATGGGACATTTGGAACTAACATTACAAACATACACACACATCAACACCTTGACTTACATGAGAGTCATGGGACATTTGGAACTAACATTACAAACATACACACACATCAACACCTTGACTTACATCAGAGTCATGGGACATTTGGAACTAACATTACAAACATACACACACATCAACGCCTTGACTTACCTCATGGGACATTTGGAACTAACATTACAAACATACACACACATCAACGACTTGATTTAGCTTTAGGGCATGGGACATTTGTCACAATCTTAAATTCTCATTGAATGTTGCCTGGTTGACAGTGAGTAGTGTCAATCACCATGTCATGGATAAATAACAAAATACAAAGAAATTAATATGACCATTGTGAATTTACACGATTGCCCCGTCCGGGGTCAAAAGGTCATGGGTCACTGAACCTTGAACCCCCGCTATACACTGAGTATAATAACAACAAGCTCGTTTCCCTGGTTTAGTCAATTTTTAGATTTTACAGATTGCTTTTTTAAAAAAGTTTTTAGAATAAAAACAACAATTTCATAATATGTCTTTTGCTTACACATCTACATAAAATCTATTAATTTTAGGAAATGTAGATAAAGCATTTTTCATGTTAGTTTATGCGTGATAACAATATTGATATTTTCTTACACAATAATATTCTGTATAGAAGGAGCGTCTGTAAACAGATAAGATAAGATGCGATACGCATACTGCTTCAGTAGTTCAGTTGATAATGTTTTACCTCGTGTTGTTCTCCAAATTTTTAACTATAGTTATTCTAATTTGAATGAATTGTAATACATTTATTGAACTATAAATTCATTTGTTTAAGTGAGTCATTAATGTTTGAGAATTATAGTTAGTATTCATCTATTTGTTGTGTGTATTATTACATTTGATAAATAGATCCATGATTTTGTTTATTTGGATTCATTGTAAACAGTTGAGTATGAGAATACTTGACATCCATTGACATTGTATCACTAATTGGAGGGATCGAAGTTAAGTGGCTTGACATCCATTGACATTGTATCACTAATTGGAGGGATCGAAGTTAAGTGGCTTGACATCCATTGACATTGTATCACTAATTGGAGGGATCGAAGTTAAGTGGCTTGACATCCATTGACATTGTATCACTAATTGGAGGGATCGAAGTTAAGTGGCTTGACATCCATTGACATTGTATCACTAATTGGAGGGATCGAAGTTAAGTGGCTTGACATCCATTGACATTGTATCACTAATTGGAGGGATCGAAGTTAAGTGGCTTGACATCCATTGACATTGTATCACTAATTGGAGGGATCGAAGTTAAGTGGCTTGACATCCATTGACATTGTATCACTAATTGGAGGGATCGAAGTTAAGTGGCTTGACATCCATTGACATTGTATCACTAATTGGAGGGATCGAAGTTAAGTGGCTTGACATCCATTGACATTGTATCACTAATTGGAGGGATCGAAGTTAAGTGGCTTGACATCCATTGACATTGTATCACTAATTGGAGGGATCGAAGTTAAGTGGCTTGTCACTTAAAGTATTAGCACTTTCTCGGGATGGGACATGTACATCTCTATTGTAAAAATGATAATGATATATACATACTACACTTTAATTATTAATTTTATAGTTTCCATAATTGATAATAAAAAAATAATAAAATCTATATTTTCGTTCAATTTATAATTTTATGCGTATGTTAGACTTACTATAAATAACAATTTTTAGTACCACAAGTTAGTAATAATTGGTCAAACACAATAGTAAATTATATTTAAGGAGGGCTTTAAAAAAATAATATTTTATTTTGACACCTACATTTTCTCCAGAATAAAGCGCAATTAAATATATTAGCACCGGTGCTTTGTGGTACAGTGCTGACAGACAATACAATTTTATTGTACATCGGATATTACACAAAAAATCCTTTTAATATAATTTGTTTTTTCTTTTCTTTACAATTCAAAATAATAAACCCATTTTGTTTAAGATGTATTTTTCTTGTTTATATATATGTGGATTCCTCTTTTAAAAGAGTTGTGTTAAAATGTTGGCGCTTGTTACCCTCACTTGTCCAAATCTTTTTCAGTTTGAGCCGTAGTTCTGGCAATCAGGAGATAATGGTCTGAGGCTACATCTGCCCATCTTTTTACCCTAACATTCTGGAGAGATCTTCTAAAATATTTGCAGATACAGATATGGTCGATTTGGTTAGATGTTGACATATCTGGTGCTATACATGTTGCCTTGTGGGTTTTAATATGCATGATCAGTCCATCTGCAGCACACAGATCTGCTAGCCTTTCATCATTATCATTCATCTCACCCAGGCCATGTGTTCCCATCAAATCTTCATATCTCTTATTGTTGTTGCCTATTCTAGAATTTAGGTCAACCAAGAGTATAACCACATTGCTCCTATGACATTTTTGGATAAGGGTTCTCAGTCTGTTGTAGAAGTCCTCTTTGTCCTCTTCTTTACTGTCGTTGGTAGGAGCATAAACCTGAAGAAGATCCATATCGACTTCATGTTTTTTGGTCCTAAATATTGTGGTGATTATACGGGGACCATGGGCTTCCCACCCTATAAGGTCGTTCTGTGCAGTTTTAGAAAGTATGAGGGCTACTCCTTGGTTGTGGGCAGCATTCTTTTATTCATGGCCTGACTGAAGTAGCAGTTCTCCTGTGCTGAGCCTCATCTGACCTGAGTCAGTCCATCGGGACTCACTTATCCCTAAGATGGTTAGCTTGTACCTTGTTATTTTGGCAGCAACATGGGCAGTTTTTCCAGCTTCGAACATGGTCCTTATATTCCATATACCTAAGCTGGTGGTGGTTCTAGTGGAGAGAATGGTTGTCTGCCGTGTGGTTTCCGGTTTGCTTTGGCCACCCAGTTTCATTAGTTCTCTGTTAAGAGATCCATCCTTCCCAAGGTCCGAGTTTCCAATTTTTATATGTGTTCGTGTTTTTGTAGCAATGGCTTTTTTACGGAATGGAGTGCTAGCCCTTCGCACAACCCTACTCCTCTCTCATCCAGGCTTGGGACCGGCTACGGCGGAGTTAATCCAACATTTATTCAAAGTAATTAAATAAAAAAAAGTCAATAGATACTTATATCAAAGCGCCAATAAAACTAACTTATAAATGTTGTAAAATTATTATAATTCCCAAGAGAAAATAAAGAAACTAACACAGCCGTATTGAAATATGATTGCAATTTAATTTGCGAAGCGTTTTTTAGACAATAAAATAGATTCAGTATAAAGTCTTGTAATCAAATAATGCACCGAAATCAATAGCTTGAATGTTCATATAGATAGTTGAATTAGGAAATGACATTTATTATGTTTCTATTCTCGTGTCTTTAATTAACGATATTTAAATTTACCATTCTCCGGCAAAAAAGACAATTTTCTAAATAGGGATGCACATTTTTGTTGGATCCCGTTTCCCGTTAATACATTATAATTCAATAATTCTCATCCATACCCCACACTAAATAATGACAAAAATGGAAGCCGCGGTTTTCTTCATTCTCAATATTCAATAGTCTGTTAATAAAAACATCAATAACAATGACCAAAAAAATTTAATTATAATTTCTATCCTACAACAAACAAATGGATGTGTGATATTGAAGTAGATATAGAATTTCATATTTAATAATGAATTTTGAACATAACTAAATTCCCAGTTTTATTCCTACATGTACTTTAAAACAACTAAAGCCTACTGTAAGCGTTAACCGCTGTTATAAAGATAAGTTAGGAAAGGTCCTTAAAGTGACTTAGGTCTATTTAACAATCGTCTTAAACGTCTTAAAAGTGGCAAATATTTGATATTGATGAAGGATGGAGATTAATTATAAAAACTTAAGTTAGAGATAAAATCTGCCATTAGAGATCCAACATTTTTTTGTATTACCTAAATGTCGTAAAATAAAACTCTGGTATATCACTAGTGCGTGTATGATGTATGCTGTCTACCATAACCTCTGGTATATCACTAGTGTGTGTATGATGTATGCTGTCTACCATAAACTCTGGTATATCACTAGTGAGTGTATGATGTATGCTGTCTACCATAAACTCTGGTATATCACTAGTACGTGTATGATGTATGCCGTCTACCATAAACTCTGGTATATCACTAGTGCGTCTATGATGTATGCTGTCTACCATAAACTCTGGTATATCACTAGTACGTGTATGATGTATGCTGTCTACCATAAACTCTGGTACATCATTAGTACGTGTATGATGTATGCCGTCTACCATAAACTCTGGTATATCACTAGTACGTGTATGATGTATGCTGTCTACCATAAACTCTGGTATATCACTAGTGTGTGTATGATGTATCATGTCTACCATAAACTCTGGTATATCACTAGTGCGTGTATGATGTATCATGTCTACCATAAACTCTGGTATATAACTAGTGCGTGTATGATGTATGCTGTCTACCATAAACTCTGGTATATCATTAGTACGTGTATGATGTATGCTGTCTACCATAAACTATTATATACATTCGATAGTGTCAATTTAATTTAAAATATGCACACCAAAAATGTATTCTTTAACGATCAACAAAAAGACATTAATGACGCACCACACAGCACCGGTGCGTATTTATTTAATTTGCTTTGTGTATTCAAAACTGAGACAATATGAGGAATGTGAAAATCTTAATTGAAAAAAATCCATTAAAGTGTAATTTAAAATCCATGAGACAGAAAATTAATAACTTATGTTTTATAAATGTTTCCTTATATGTATATTAAAACACGTATAGAAATATGAAACTACAAGAAATATTTACATTTAAAAATCGTATTTATATAACAAAGTATAAAAATTATGAACTACATTTAATGGCTATTATATATCTGTTTGTGTTATATGTACGATGCTTACTCCAGCTCTCTTTCTCCCTCGGATGAAAGACGTTTTATTTTATCCAAGTGGCCTGCCACTTGATTTCGATCCCTATAATTAGGGATACATTGTCAAAGACTTGCTAGCATTCCCTAATTCTGGTTTTATTAGTTTCGGCTATTTATAAATATAATAACCTTTATACAATTAGTACATTCATGGGAAAAAATGAACAAAGCCTCCGTTTTTGACATAGAATAAAATGTTATTATTACTGCAAGATTCTATCATGGTGACAACAATATTGATGTTCTTAGAACATTTGTTACTACACTTACATTAATATTATTTATAATTTTTAGTTTACAGTTTACTTCTCAAAATGATATGTTTAAAAGCTTTTCTTGTTATTAATGATGTTATATTGTTGTTTTATGTAATAGAAACGGGACGGCGGGCGTCGCATACGTTTATATTAGATAGATGAACTAAACCAAATTTAACACATTAGACATACTCTTTGGCCCACTGGAGGCCCAAAGTGACATTTGTTTCTATATGAGCTATACAAAAATATATTTACTAAAAGTATATGCCTATGGCCTGGTGACCTTTAATTAATTTTTTATCGTCTTTAAGGTTTAAAAATATAATTTTATTAATTGACACTAATATTATATGGATGCGTAGGGTCAATATGATATGACACGTCATGGCTATATTAAAATGCAATATTATTATGGAATTAAAACTCTAAATCCTTTGCTTTGTGGCTCTTGAGCGATATTTCATTTCTTGTATGTAACCTTTATAAAAATTAACTTGCAATATCTTTAAACAGAAATAATTAAGCTACACATAAATTAAACTTAAGTCAAAGTTCATAACCTTGACTTTTGTGATGCATACCAGTACCTAAATGTAAATTATTTTCAAAGTTATCGTATTATCGAACTTTGGATGTTCTGAAAATAATCTACATTTATTTTTCGCTAGAATTCAGTTATTTTTAACATATTTTAATGGAATAAATTTTGCTTTTAGTTTTACCTTATTATTTTAGCGGACTCTGAATTTAAATTGTTTTCCTTTTTTTTTCACTTTATTGAAACTGAGTTAAAATATTCTAGAAAATTCTAAATTTTATCTTTGCAGTCTATCCGTTAGTCTTAGCCCATTCTCATGGTACAATGTTTCACACTTTAACACTATTTATTGGACACACTCTCAATGGCAATATTTTTTTTGTTATTCACTTGATTCAGGTTTGATCTAAAATATTTTAGAAAATTCTGTGATTTTATTTTCCATTAGTCAATGTTATTTATAATAAGTACTAGCAGAGCCGTCGTGCGTTGCAACGATCTAAGTAAAAATGAATAAATTTAAAGGAAACTAATGAGTGGTATGTTTTAAAAACAATTAAGCCAGAAACTTTCACGGATGTTTGCATAAAAGAAAAGTCCAATTTTCATAGCAAACGGGTAAATAAATTAATAATTAAAAAGCTTACAGAAGATAAAAACGAAATTAAGAGCCCTGGGCTCAAAATGAGTGATAATTTAATTTTTTATTGTCATTGTACTCAAGCTATATTTCTCAACATTTGGGGCCCCCAGCTCCGAGGGAATGGGCATCACGAGTTAAGTGTTCTATAGTCAATATAAATAATTCCAGTTGTCTATATGTATGTAATGTAATGCTGTTAGGTGGCGCTGCGAATGGATGTAATGTTGTTAGGTGGCGCTGCGATCGATTTTGTTTTATAGTGCTGCACCAAAAATAACACTTTTCGAACGTTCCGCATAAAATTGTTCAATATGATAATAAATGAATCAAATAAAAATAAATAAAAGCTGTGAACAAGTTTTTATACAAGTTTACAGCTGTGAACAAGTTTTGTACAAGTTTATTTACTATGTCATGTAAGGTAACGAAAACAAATACCAAGTTGTTGAGAACAGCATGTGCCCCAATATTAATGATAGAAACTATAGTTAAGAGAAATATGAAATTAAATATCATGATATATAAGAAATATTGAATAGGAAGCGTATCTTTATTGTGAAAGATATATTGTAGGGGAGACAGATGAAGACAGAAAACAAGATATGTGCAGAGCCGTACTGAATGGTCAACAAACAAAAGTGTAAGCAATAACGTCTTCCTTGAAACAGATAACAACAGAGAGAAATAGAAGGTCATGATAGCAAATGTCTTTCCAAACCTTTCACATCATAATAAACATATCAATGAAGAATATAATTTTCCAGAAAGTAAAAGCAATACATTTTTAATGACGTCATGTTATCATATTAGACATGCTTTAAAATAATATTTCTTGTCAGCGCCGCACGATACAGCACCGATGTTAATGTAATTTTTAAGAAAATTAAAGTGCAATATTTATTTTAAACAGTATATAACATGTAGTCTAAACTTACATTTAAAATATAATTAAAAGTTTAATGAGACTATTTATTTGTAAGCTGTTTAATCAGAATATTGAATTTTATGTTATAAAATTGATTTATAAAAATTAAGTATTTTGTAAAAAAACAGATTTTAATTTCCATTGATTTACATATAATGAAAACTAGGAAATTAAATCTTCCAATATAAAAAACTAATACATATCCTATATTCTTTTATAATCGATACGTCTGGTATGTTTTATGTAACAAGTGCAAGAAAGACACAGGCAAAACAAAACTTAAAAATTACAGGCCCATATCCTTACTCAACACAGATTATAAAATTCTTACTAAAACATTAGCCAATAAACTAAAACCACATTTAAATACTCTCATTCATGTCAATCAACAATGCAGTATTAAAGGCAGGGACATCAACAACCACAATCATTTAATCAGAGACATTATTCAATATACAAGTGAAAAACAAATTCAAACATGCATATTATCACTAGACCAGGAAAAAGCCTTTGACAGGGTAGACCATGCATACCTTCACAAGATATTACAACACAATAAATTAGGGGAGTATTTTTGTAATTGGGTTAAAATTCTATACAGAACGCCTATCAGCAATCTGATAATAAATAATATAATTTCAAAAAACATTGCAATTAAAAGATCAGTTAGACAAGGGTGTCCTTTATCCCCTTATCTATATATTCTATTCCTTGAGCCACTTCTAGAGAAAATCAGAATGGAGAAAAACATTACAGGAATAGGGATCCCTGGAGCCAGAGATATTAAAGTGATTGCTTATGCAGATGACACGGTATTTTTCCCCACAAATGATAGGTCAATTCACAAAATAATTTCAATTTTTCAAGATTTTGGAAAAGGTAGTGGGTCCAAGATTAATGTAAACAAATCTGAAATTATGGGGATAGGTAGGTGGCAAGATAGACTAGATTTCCCCTTATTCATAATTAGGAAGGAGAGTCTTAGAATTTATGGGATCTTTTATTCCAATAATCAAACACAGACAAACACTGAAATATGGAGGAATATTTAACAATCAATTAAACAAATTATTGACAGAAATTATTGCACTTGTAAGACAAATCTATAAATACTACCCACTACACGATTAATATAAGATATGAATTAATTTCAAATAGAAACATTTAATTTTCTAGTTTTCATTATATGTAAATCAATGAAAATTAAAGTCTTATTTTTACATAAATACTTACTTTTTATAAATCTATTTTGAAACAGAAATTCAATATTTTGGTAACACAGCTTACAAATAAATCGTCTAATAAAACTTTTAATTATATTTTAATATAAGTATAAACCAAAGATATATACTATTTTAAAATTAATATTGCACTTTAATTTCCTTAAAAATGACTCTAACATCGGTGCTGTATCGTGCGGCGCTGAGAAGAAATATTATTTTAATGCGTGTCTAATATGTCGTCATTAAAAAATGTGTATTGCTTTTACAGACTGGAAAAATATATTCTTTATTGATATGATTATTATGAGGTGCTATGTTTGGAAAGACATCGGCTAACATGACCTTCTATTTCTATCTGTTGGTATCTGTTTCAAGGAAGACGTTATGGCTTAAACTTTAGTTTGTTGACCTTTCAGTACGGCTCTGGACATATGTCGTTTTCTGTCTTCATCTGTGTCCCTTACAATAATATATCTATCACCATCAAGATAACCTTCCTATTCCATATTTCTTATATACCATAATATCATTGCATTATTTATTTCCTTATAGTTTTTAAGACTCATCTTGGGGCACATGCTGTTCTGAACTACTCAGTATTTGTTTTCGTTTCCTTTCATGATATAGTCATAAAGCTTCTTATAAACCACATTTCTACTATATTCAGTGTTTTCCTTGTTTCTTTGTCTATTGTCCAACATTCCCTCCCTAATTGAAGATCATACCAAAGATATCCTTTCAATATGCGCATTTTGATACATATTTATACTTTCATGTTTTTTTTACTGGCACAGAATATTCATAGGAAACTGTCTTTAGCTATTGCATTTCTTCTCTGTATTTCTTTGTTCCATTTGTCTCCTGTGTTATTGTAAATACCAGAGATAAAACTCAATTGACTTGTTGTTTTCGTCTTCAACCCAGATTTTCTGTTGTCTTATAGATTACCATTACTTATGTTTTACTGAGATTGAGCGTTTACTATAACGATTGTATTTCCAATTCTCTATTATTTTTGGCTGAGAAAAAACAAAAATTGGAAAAAAATGGTGATTGGTCGAGACATGAACATGGCAAAACTTATTTGAATATGAGGATAGGTCGAGACATGAACATGACATAATTTGTTAGAATACGAGGATACGACGAGACATGAACATGACAAAACTTGTTAGAATACGAGGATACGACGAGACATGAACATGACAAAACTTGTTAGAATACGAGGATACGACGAGACATGAACAGGATTAAACTAATTAGAATATGAGGATAGGTCAAGACATGAACATGACAAAACTGTTTAGAATATGAGGATAGGTCGGGACATGAACGTCTAGCTTAGCCACTGTTAATATCATTTTGGCCAAGTTTAAGCTACACCTTTAGGCTACATTTAACTCCAATCATTGTGGCCAAATTTAAGTTACAACTTTAGGCTACATTTAACTCCAATCATAGGATTCATATAAAAAACTGCTTTAAGGGACAGACGAATGATCAAAGTTAAATTTTAAAATAATATTTGGTAAAACGACATGTGTAATACGCGTGTCACATTTAAACACTATAGAAACAAAATAAAATAATAAAACAGGCATGCTCTTAAAAACATTAAATTGCATGCAATTACATTTATACATAGAAAAATGCACAAAAGTTGCATTTGATGTGTGTAGCTAATTACTTGTGATAAAGCAATGGCACTTATTAAATACAATATAATTTGCAATCTCTGTCACGTCAAGTAGTATCTATCAGTCCGTGACGCTACTAATTTTAGAAAGCAGCGAAAACCAAATTACTGCACCAAAGCATCAAAAGGTGTGCAAATTAAAGATGCGCTGTAAAAAAATATTATATGACGTCATTGTTTTCGCTCATATTTTAATTTTGGAAAAGGTATCAATCTTAAAAGAGGATTTGATGATGGTTAATATTTATAAAATGAAAAAAATAAAAGGGGCACCGCAGGCGCCCTGCAACCCCTATTATAAAATACTTTGTGTACATTTCAGAAAGTTTAATATTTCATATTTATCAAACAAGGACAAGTTAGTTGGGCTTTTGAAAAAGTTCGGCGCCATAGGCGCCCTAAAAAAAGTGCATTTTTTAAAGAATAAATAGATTTCAGCTGAAAACTTATGTAATTTTTGACGGGTGTACGCTAGTAAATATATAAATAGCAAAATAGTAATAATTCATAATAAGACAATTCTAACAACACACATATAATCTAACACAACTTTAAAATAGACTTAGGTATAAACAAAATTAAACTTTTCTTATTCCGTACACAAGAACTGGGTGTTTTGCCACAAGAGTTTCGGACGTGGTATGGGTTGCCAGGTAACCAGGAAAACCATCAATCTATTAACATTTAAAACTCTAATAAAAATGCCTAGGAAGCAGTAATCTTGTATATAATATAGTTGTCTGTAACCGATAAGATAATGACAGTAACACATTTTGTAAGAACATCAATATTGTTGTCACCATATGAGAGTATTTTACATTTAGCAGAAATTATGTAGCTATATGTCAACAACAAAATATGCAATTCTTCTTGTTTGTGCCATGAATGTACACATTTTATATACGTTCTAATATTTATAAATAGCCTTAATTTAGGAAAATCGGTATAGGGGAAATGATAGCAATATACATAACATTTTATCCCTAATTTATATGGGATAAAAGTGAAGTGGCATGCCACTTACATAAAAAGAATGCTCTACAGTAAACGACGGATATAAATATTCCACCGTTATTAAAACATTAAGACATATATAAAAATTATGGTCATTAAAATTCATATCATAGTTTCAATATTTTAAATAAATACCATTTTAAAAAGTTCTTATTTCTATTAATTTTTAAATTTATATGCGTATTTTTTATTTACATGCAATGAAAAATTTATAAAAAGCAAGTTATTATTGTCTAATAGATTTAATTTTATATTTAATGATTTTTAAAAATAAGATTTTCAGATTTTTTAACAATGTCCCAGTTTTGTCAAAACAAAATGATATTAACTGCATAAGTATCGGTTCGTTGTAGTGCGTCATAACGGGAAACACAAATTAATGCACGTCCAAAATAAGTATATACATTTTTAAATATAACTTGTTCTCGCCTAAATATGCCCTTTTCTTCAATGAAAAAAATTACACGTTTAAATTATTTTGTATATACCGATATTTATTAGAAAAAGCTAAGTTGTTACTTTCAAATGCATCTAATATTTCATGGTTTTATTTTCAAATTTTTTTTACAAAAGTTACAATTGAATAAACGACACTTACAAGAGTTTAAAGCTAACGTAGACTACATAAATTATGAATATACTAACGATATACACATGTTTTTTTACGATAGTTTATCAAATACAAACAGTCGGGAGACCAATTGCATGTTTGTTTCTCACATAAACCATAAGATGAAATCCACATTCTTCTAAATCTCAAATATTATTGATCGTTTAAGACTTTTGAGACATTTGTTTCATTTATTTAAGCCACTTTAAACAAAGTGTCCCGACATTTCTTATAGCAGCGGTTAAATTCACATTTAAAGCAGGCTTTAGTCGTTTAAACTCACAGTAACTTAGATTTACATTTCTAAACTCCTGTTAAATCCTTTTTTTATAATTACATCAAAACAAATCTATCAAAAGACTTTTTGTTAACCATTAGTCTGATTATGACTATGGCTGTCAATATTATTAAAAATGCTGCCCGGGTACCCTTCCAAAATATGAACTGGTTCACTGTTTACCCATTCGGAAGACTGCAACCTTTTCGCCATCATGACTGCTATTAGCCTTATACTTCTTTGATTATTATGTAAATGTAGTTTTAGATGTAATGAATCAGCGATGTAAAAATAATGACATTGAACTACACTTATAGTACAGTACAATGGTGTAAAAACATACAAATTTTGTAATTCACCAAACTCTCCGAGACTTGCCCCTACTGACTGGACCCATCACTCGGCATTTATTTTCGTTATTATAGTGAAAATCTTTCTACGATTTTTTTAAACCCAAGAATAAAGCATTTTTTAAAATGTTTTTGTTTGTTTGTTGTTAAGTATGGTTGGAATAGGAGTGGAGAAAGGAGTGTGTGTGTGTAAAGGGGGGGGGGCGTCGCACATGCAATAAAATATCATATAACTATAAAAATGGAGAAATATCGTATGTACTCGTTCAATAGCCCGTTCGTTCATAAGCCAACCGCCCCCATCCCCCCCCAACCCACACACTTTTGGAAGAGAAAAGTATTAAAAGTGTATAACCCGCTCGCAAGCCGACCCCCAAAGATAATAGGACATCTTAAACAAAATGATACACATTTTTTTTAAAACTACTAGCTATATCGGTCATTATGATTGTTTACTTTGTACTGCCTATCTTTGTCTTTGTGCTCTTCGTTAGGCAAGAGTTACCGGGTTTTTAAAAAAATTCCTTGGTAAAAAGCGCGTACATTAAAAATCGTTGTTGAAAACAAAATTTGTAAAACAATTTATTAAAATGTTAACAAAAATAAATAAAATGATTAAATAAGTTAAGTGCAGTAGTTTAACAGTATATTATAGCTTCTGGTAGAGCAGTCGAATCTTGTAGAGTGTAGAAAAGGACTTTGTTGATCTACAATAACAACACCGATATTCAATATCCATGCAGAAATACGTTAATGACTCGCTCGTAAGCCGACCCCCCAACTTTTTCCCCTTGATTTTGTCCAAAAATGGTCAACTTGCCAACGAGTATATACGGTAGGGATATTATGAGGAGAACACGTCACGTTTTTACATTAATTTAATCATTTTGGACGTGCATTGATATTGTTTTTCCCGCATGTAACGCACTACAAAGCACCGGTGCTGACGTATTAATTCTGAGTTTGTGTTAACAAAACTTATAAGAGAAGAGTAAAACATTTTAAAAATCAATTAAAATGTAATTTTAAATCTAAGAAACATAACAAATATATTTTGTGTTTTGTAAAAGTTTCATTAGGAGTATATTAAAAACTCGCATTGTAAAATAACGTTCGAAAAAATGAATAATCTTAAAAACCGAATTTAATTTTAAAAATATTAAAAGCATTGAAATTTATTTAATAAGTAAAATATATTTGCCTGTTTAATTTTTATTTGACGTTTGATCAGGTATTTTTTGATCTAGATAAAAAGCGTTCTATTTTATCAAAGTGGCTTGCCACTTGACTTCGATCCCTTTAGTTAGGGATACCTTGTTAAATGATTTCCACGTACTCCATTCTCCTAGTCTTCATTTTCCAGATTAATTATAAGTAATAGAACGTTAATACAATGAGTAAATTCATGGGAGAAAAAACAATTGCGTATTTATATTGTCTATGTTGTTTACATTACTGTACAATTTCTGCTAACTGTAGTATTCTCTCATGATGACAACACTATTGATGTTCACAAAATGTGTTTCTGCTCTTGCATTGATCTTATATTTAATTTTAATTTTAATAGTTTACATCTCTCCAAGTTCTTAATTCTCCTGTTTTTAATCTTTTTATCTTTGAAAACTTCAATATTTTCTTTGGAATCCATGTTTTCTTTCCGGGCAGTCTAAACAACTGCGTGTACTACTAAAGGTAAATAAATCTCTCACCTAACTAAAATTTTCAGTTGTTTTAATCATTAATCTTTTGCTACACTCATCGAATGCAGTTACTAGTGCATTTTTCTATATATACCGTAAGTTTAATTTTATGCGCATTATTGTTTTTAAGAGCCTGCCCGGTTTAAATTTGAAATTTAAAAACAACATTTTCTAAGTTTGACTCGTAAAGTATATCAAATCTTATATTAAGATTTAAGTTTGATTATTTGTCTGTCCTTAAGACACTTTCGGGGCTGTCCATAAATTACGTCAACAAAATAGGCGGGGGAGGGGGTCTGAAAATTTTTGACAATTGTTGACAAGGGGGAGGGGGGGGAGGTCAAGAAAAGTTGACGTCAACAATGTTACTTTAAAAATAAAATTTAATACTTAACTTAAGTTCACTTAACAAATGAAAGTTAGACAGCGTTTGTAGTCCTGTGTTACACACTCGCCCAACCTTCAGTATTTTAATTGATCTAACCCTATTCCTAGTTTTTAAAAACCGTGCTGTGCTTTTAGAGACCCCACACAATTCAATATAGACACACGAGATGTTTACTGGTAACACTTATTTTTTCAAAGTTGTTTGTTGGTCTGCTGTGCAAAAAAAAATAAGTAAGGTGACAGTCTACATTATACTATTTGAATGTCTATATATAAATTATAAAATGCACTATTGGTTATACTAGACTGTATTAGAAATCATTGGCTTTTACTGTGAAATTAGATTAGTTCTAACGGTCTAAGTCTAAAGTTAAAGATTAAATGATTAAAGTTAAAGGGTAATCCTGCAGTTTTGGCACCTATATTATTTTGCAGCGAATTAATGATTAATATATATTATATTTTTGCTATTACAGTACTAATGTTTTAGTTTTTTTAACTTCTAAGGCATTTTTCGGCTCTAAACAATACATAGTTAACATAGTCATAGTCCGAACTCGATACGAACGATAAACTATACAACTATTTTTTTTGTATCACCCTACTTGCCGAGTTGTCACAGTAAGATGCCAAATAAAATGTTCTCAAGTACAAACAAACAAAATAAGAATCAAACGTCTAGTAACGAAATAAAAAATTAAATATCAGGTAAAATCTTTATTGATCTTGTAAGAACAATAAAATATATATTGATCTTCTTAGAACAATAAAGTAGATGAATGGTTCCTGGATAATTTTTAAAAAAACTTCTTCAGTAAGTAAATTAATTTGAGCATGGGTAACAAATCTGGCTAGCAAGGTGCTAGATAAACAAAATGAATGTATTTACAAGAGCCAAAAAATGCCTAAGAAATTTTAAAAACTAAAAAATTAGCGCTGTAATAGTTAAAATATAACATATATTATTGCATTTAATAATTAAAAATGAAAGTTCTCAGGAGAAAAGAAAATTAGCAGCGAAATATTATACGTGCCAAAACTGCAGGCTTATCCCGGCCCTTATTTGAAGTCTTAAAAATACAGTACATGTCTAGAATATTAAGAATTATAATGAACTCTGAATTATTGTTAAATAGGCCTAGGCCTAATTATTTTTCTTCCCTGGTTTTGTGTTTCTTGTTTTTGTTTTAAATAACAAATGTATTAACAATTGAATTAATAACTTAATTTTTGTTTTTTTAGATGTACAATGGAGAAACCAAACTTTCACAAGTTGTTGTATGAAGGATATTTGAAGGCATTTCCCAACAAGCGCAAGCAAGACTCTCAAAGAGAAGTAACTGAAATTTGGAATAAATTGAAAAAAGAGGATGATTTGCCAACAAAAGTAGATTCGTTATTGAATAGTTATGCCGCCTTAGCACAGAAAAATAAGGCAACATTAATGAGCTTCTGGGCAGACCAGTCTATGAAATGTGTAACTGTTCTTCCTAAAAAAAGCAGCCACACATGTAAAAATTGAAAAAGAAGTTGTGAAACATCAAACACAAACCATTCAACAAGACCACATAGAAATCGATTTAGAAGCTTGTCAATTAAGTACTACTTGTGATGAAAAATCTGTAAAATACAAAGCAAAAGTACAAGGTGAATTACTGAGTCAGATAAGCATCTTCAAAACCGATTTGATTGGCTTGTATAAACGAAAAGAAAGTGGTGTTTTAAGTTCAGATCAGGAAAAAGAACTAAAAGGAAAAAAAATTAAGGTTGATGAGCTAGAAAAAAAACTGAAAAGAAAGAAATATGAACAAGAAAAACAGAAGATATACCGAAAAAAGAAAAAAGAAACTTTAGCGCAAATTTGTGCTGAAAATCCTGACGTCAGCAGCAAATTAAAGATCCGACAGAAAGCTGGTCGACCAACAATTGAAGAAGATCAGCCGCTCCTTTTAAAAACCATTGTTGACATTGCATTGTATGGGTCTGCTGCTCACGACAAAAGACAGAGTGAAATTTATCGTAGTGTTAGAAATCTCGATGATTTGACAGAACAATTAAAGATTCAAGGTTTACAAATAAGTAGAAGCGCTGTTTATACTCGCCTTTTGCCAAAACGAAGTTTATCATCAGAAGGCAAACGCCATTTAACAACTGTGCCAGTGAAGTTAATTCGAGCGCAAAATTATTTACACTCAAAACACATTGATGGTAGGTTTTGTACAGCTACTTTGAATCACCTAGAAGAAGTGGCTTCTTTGTTAGGTCCTAAAGAAGTATGCTTCATCAGTCAAGATTACAAAGCCAGAGTCCCCATTGGATTGACAGCAGCTAACAAGCAAGCTCCACTTTTAATGCATGTCGAATACCGCGTTACATTGCCTGATCACGACTGGGTAGTAGCATCTAGACACAAACTCATACCATCTGTTTATGCTGGCATTGAAATCCAAAAAGACGGTTTAGGTAAACCCGAAGCTGTAACATATGCAGGCCCAACTTACATAGCCATCAGATCAGGCAAGCATTGCTCATCATCAGCTTTTAGCCATGGACTGGACTATGAAAGGCTGCTTGAATTGGAAGAGTTTGACATTGTTACAAAGGATCCAAGCAACAAGATGATCAAACCGATTCTTATTATGTCTGTGGATGGTGGACCTGATGAAAATCCAAGGTATCAAAAAGTTATTGATGTGGCCATCCATCATTTTGTGAAGCAGAACATTGATGCAATGTTTGTAGCAACTAATGCGCCTGGTAGAAGTGCGTATAATCGAGTAGAAAGGCGAATGGCTCCTCTTAGTCGAGAACTGTCGGGACTAATTTTGCCACATGAACATTTCGGAAGCCACCTCGACACACAAGGTCGAACAATTGATGAAGAGTTGGAAAAATTAAACTTCAAATATGCTGGCGAAACATTGTCAGAAATATGGAAGCAAGTAAGCATAGGCAATTTTCCAACAGTGGCAGAATATATTGTGCCTGAAAAGTCTGAGCTTGAAGTTGAAAATGTAATAATCAAAGATCAAGTTTGGTACCAAAAACATGTAAGGACAAGTCAGTACTTTCTACAAATTGTCAAATGTTGTGATTTAACTTGTTGCCAACCGATTAGAAGCTCATACTTTGATATTATTGCTGATCGATTTATCCCCCCGCCAATTCCAATCTGCCAAACTAATGAGGGCCTTAAAGCACCAGAAGTATCTGATATAAACTCTTATAGATTTCCATCTCTTTTCTTCAATCAGTCTGTGAAAGTTGAAAACATACTACCTAGATCAGCAAAAGCATTCAAAATTCTTCCATATGATATATATTGTCCATCTATTCAGTTGCTAATGTTTGAACGGATCTGTAAAATATGTCACCTTTATGTTGCTTCGCAAGCCATGTTAAAGAAGCACGTTCAACAGCACCAACGCTGTATGCCTGGGCCCAGTAAAAATACTACATGCACCCCAACAGCAAATAATTCGTCCAATGCGAGTGGCAGCCAAAAGACATAGAGAGCTCATGGCAATTATTGCTTATGGAGAGATGTTCAGTGCAGAATGACTAGATGAAGAAAATGTTGACTTGTCTGGTGTTTCGGTTCCACAAGAAAGAATTCAGCCAGAACATATGCCAATAATAACAATTGAGGAACATTTGACATCTCCATGGGAAGATATAGAGGCTAAGATATAGGATTTGGATTTGTTTGTAAAAAAATATGTTTAATATATACATTAAAGGTGTATTTAGAGTTTAAATTTTTAATCTCATTTCTCTTTGTAAATATTTTAATTGTCTTAAAAATTTAAAATGTTATATTAATTTGAAATATGTTCATAATTTAAAGATGTTGGGTAAAGAGAGGTAATAAGCCTCAGGTTTTCAACATGTTTTCTTTTTTTCCTTTGAAATCAAAAAATATTATTACATTCAAACAACTAATGCTTTTAAGTCATAGGCAACCTATATTTCTATAAGGGAAAATTTTTATTCAACATAATTATGAAGCAAAATAGCAAAAATATACTAAAAAGTTTGACCAAATTCCTCTTAAAATGCTCTCCATTCAAAATAGTACAGGAAAAATCCTTCACCTAAGACCCGTTTTAAGTTTTATTATTTTTTAAACATTGCTTCCTTTGTAGCAGCACTTGGTATACAAATATCAGTAATTTTACTTTAAAAAATGACATACCCAGATTGTTAAAGGTGAAAAAATGTACTTAATTAGTATAGATGTACTTGTAACTGAGAGAAATTTGAAAATCTCAGCTTAAAAATATTCTTTTATTACCAAAACAAAGATGTCCCAACTAAGCAAAAATTTTAAGACATGTTTGAATAAAACAGGAAACTGCAGAAAAAATTCACTCATACAAATATAATGCAAAGTTACAGTCAATGCCATAGGCTAGAAACTCATGTTTTGTTTTAAATGATTCCCAGATTATTTTGTTTCTTTCCACCATGTAGACCTTAATGCCTTTCTTCCCTTAAAAAATGGCGTCAAGCATTTTACTCAATGACCCCAGTAAGTGGAGCCTATTGCCCCACGGGGCCTTTTACCCTGCTTTACCCTAATGTGTAAACATTTTTGTAAACCCTGTAATCTCTTTTCTGTTTAGTGTAAGCCTTTGTAGTTATGAATTGGAAATATGTCATAAGTTAAAAGTTTATTAAACTTTGTTTTTCTAAACATTTTTCTTTTTATTATTTATTTATTTATTTATTTATTATTTTTTTTTGGGTTATCAAATGTTGACGTAATTTTATAGGGGGGGGGTCTCTGGAAGTTTGACAAGTTGTTGACAAGGGGGAGGGGGGGGAGGTAAAAATCGCCAAAAAATTGTTGACGTAATTTATGGACAGCCCCTTCAATATAATTCCAAAAGTAGACTCACAATGATTAGACTTAAAATTTAACCTAAGTGATTAGCTTAACTTTTATCAAAAACATATTAACAGTGGCTAAGATAGAGTTAGTACCATAAAAGTTTGGGCGATATTATTAACGCCTGCCCATACAAATAAATTTAACCTACAAGGGGTCACTCTATAAATTTATAAATGTGTCCCTCTATATACTTATAAATATGCAATTCTATGTACTTATTAATGTGCCCCTCTATATACTATATACCTATAAATATGCCATATATTAGCCTCACTGTTACTCAGTGCATATTATTCCTATCCATAATCCATTTTCTTAAGAAGCCCCGTAGAGTTCTTTTTAACCCATCTTTTTCCTTCGTGACAATTTATGAAAGTAATCGCTCCTAAACAATCGCACGTAATATTGAAGCAACTTAAATACAGTAATCAATTTTAACATGTTTTACACAGTATTTTAAAATAGATTTAAGAAGCGAAGAAGTTGAAAGATAAGTTATCCGTATTTCCACTAAACGCGTAAATATTATGCCTTTTACTGCATTCATCTATAGATACAACTTCCTACATTTCTTATATACAACATATTTAAAAAATGCTGCACACATTTAAATAACATAATCTCCAACCTAACACATGTATGCCATTGTTTGAACCACAAATAACTTTCTACATCAAATAATATAGTTTGCCGCGCCTTTACACACACATTTAGTTTTACCTAATTTAGTGAAACAGCCTTGCTGGGTTTTATATTTTTAAAAAATGTATCTATAGCATTGTCACAGTGTTATGAGCCCGTATGTACTGAACTCAAGTAATTATTTTAATATTCTCATTTAAAATTATCTTTAACCACCTAAAACGATGTAACGTACTTCTTTGTCCCAGCTATTTAACACGTTTAAAATACATGTATTAGAAAGTAAGCAGCACTTTAAAAAAATAGAACTATCTAATTTTGAATGAAACAAAATATTATTTACTTAATATTTATAAGCAATTACATTAAAGTTAACTGTGTCAAAACAAACTTTTTCAATAATTGTAATTACATTAAAAAGATAAATTTCACATACTATTTAATCATAGAATTAGCCATGTTACACCAACACACCTACTATTTAATGATAAAATTAGTCATGGTACACTAACACACCTACAATTTAATGATAAAATTAGTCATGGTACACTAACACACCTACTATTTAATCATAAAATTATTAATGGTAAAACAACACACATACTATTTAATCATAAAATTAGTCATGTTACACCAACACACCTACTATTTAATCATAAAATTAGTCATGTTACACCAACATACCTACTATTTAATCATAAAATTAGTCATGTTACACCAACACACCTACTATTTAATAATAAAATTATTCATGGTACAACAACACACATACTATTTCATCATAAAATTAGTCAAGATACAATACACCTACTATTTAATCTTAAAATTAGTAATGGTACACCAAAACACCTACTATTTAATCATCCAAAAATTGATTTACAAAATAGAAAGTAAACCTTTCTCATTGATGCACCTAGCTAAACATTTTATTTCACATTGTTTTTGGTTCTGTTTAATAAGTTTTAAATATTGAAAAAAATTAATAAATAGGGAAAAAAAAATGTTACCAGTTATGAATGACCCATGAATTGCAAATAATAATAACATTTTAACCACGCAGATTTCAATAAGAAATTATGCATTGTAAAATGTGGAGGGAATGGGGTTCAGTTGATTTCATTTTTAAACAAAAAACTATAACGATACAAATATATTACAACTGAATTTATTAAAATTAGGGCACATTTGGGTATCTGAAAAACAGGAATGAATCTTTTTTGTAACACACTATTTTTGCTATCTTATAGGACGTGCAATAAAAGTCAATTTCCGTCAAGGCCGAACCACAAAGCACCGTTACTGAATTACTTAATTTTACGTTGTATTTCAGTCAACTTAGTTGGCAACATTTAGAGGGTTAATTTTTTTAAAGTTTTTATGAAAATATATTTAACAATAAGACTTCTATGACACTAAGTTTTAAAAACTTGCGTTACATATTTTGTTTTCATTAAAATTGTTAAAAATATAAAGAGTAGTTATTTATTAGGAGATTATTTTAAATTTCAAAAGCAATAACATTAATATATTACTATATATAATAAAATTGTTTATTTCTATTATGGTTGTACATTAGCTTGTGTGCATTGGAATACAATATATCAACAACCACAATCATTTAATCAGAGACATTATTCAATATACAAGTGAAAAACAAATTCAAACATGCATATTATCACTAGACCAGGAAAAAGCCTTTGACAGGGTAGACCATGCATACCTTCACAAGATATTACAACACAATAAATTAGGGGAGTATTTTTGTAATTGGGTTAAAATTCTATACAGAACGCCTATCAGCAATCTGATAATAAATAATATAATTTCAAAAAACATTGCAATTAAAAGATCAGTTAGACAAGGGTGTCCTTTATCCCCTTATCTATATATTCTATCCTTTGAACCACTTCTAGAGAAAATCAGAATGGAGAAAAACATTACAGGAATAGGGATCCCTGGAGCCAGAGATATTAAAGTGATTGCTTATGCAGATGACACGGTATTTTTCCCCACAAATGATAGGTCAATTCACAAAATAATTTCAATTTTTCAAGATTTTGGAAAAGGTAGTGGGTCCAAGATTAATGTAAACAAATCTGAAATTATGGGGATAGGTAGGTGGCAAGATAGACTAGATTTCCCCTTAGGCATAATTAGGAAAGGAGAGTCTTAGAATTTATGGGATCTTTTATTCCAATAATCAAACACAGACAAACATGAAATATGGAGGAATATTGAACAATCAATTAAACAAATTATTGACAGAAACAAATACACAGCACAGACAATTTTTGGAAGGAGCACAATTATAAACACATATGTCATCCCCAAAACAATATATACAGGAACAATATGGGAACCCCAACAATAATTTTAAAAGAAATTAACTCACACATAACTAAATACATATTCCAAGGAACAATACACAATATCAAACATACAACACTAATACAATCTAAGCTAAATGGAGGAATAAACTTGCAAGACATACAAACAAAAATACAAGCACTCAGAATAAAATTTATAGGACAAGCCATTAAAAAAAGATCAGAAAATACATTCACACATTATTACTTAGGAATCAGAATAGGACATTTAATAGCAATTGATAACAGCACTGCACATTACATGGGTAGAAATCAATCACAATTTCATACAGCATGCATCAAAGCAATAAAAGGTAATGAAGAAGTATTACACAAAACAACCAAAGAAATATATACACATTTAATAAAAAGACAAGCAACACCTCTAAACAATAGAATTAAATGGACACAAGTTTATGGAATTACAAACACTGAGGAAACTTTTAAAAATACACATATCAAAGAAATACCAAATAAAGAAAAAGAAATAACATACAGACTAATTTACAATACAACACCAGTCTCATCAAGAAATTATAAAGACAGAGGGGCAAGAATAGGCTGTCCACTCTGTAGGTCAGGAGCTGATGAGACTGAACAACATTTATATCTCACATGCAATACAATTTTACAAACTAAAAACACACTCCAACAATTCATACAAGCAGGCACAATACACAAGGTAGATATAGACAAAGCAATAACACTAAACATAATACCAGACTCTATAAACAAGAAACAACAAACTATAAGCTTAAAAATACTTTCACAGTACAGAAAACACATATGGCATCACAGACTTAAGGCATTTTTCCATAACCACAGTTACACAAACATAACATTAGAAACACATGTTTAGACAAACAATTCAAAACATGATATTAAACATAACAGAAGATAATTAAGGTTTTTATGTTTAAGAAATAATATATAATGTACATTTTATTTGTTATAATCAAATATTTGTATTTTATTTTATTTGTGAATTCATATAAAATATGTATGTAATTTAAAAGTAATTATCCAAGTGACACGCCACTTGACTTCGATCTCTTTAATAAGAGATAACATTTCAATGAATTTCTAGGATCCTCCTACCACCAGTATAAGATTGAGTTCTATTCAAACAATTTTTTGTCAATGGCTCACTTCCCTCGATTTTAAATGTTTCATAAAATTAGTTACTTACAAAAGGAACATTCAGTAACTTAGCATTGACTTTGTTGCATCACTAAATAAAGAGTGATAAATTTGTTGTTACTATAAACTCTACGTTTTTTAACTCCTAATAAAACTGTCTAATATCAAACAAAAATATTTCTTTAAATCTAGGCTTATCCATCATTCATAAATACAGACCTACTTCAATTGTTTTATTAGAAAGATGTAAATCAGCGGCGAAGCGTGGGTATGTGTCAACCGGGGCAGAACCCAAGCTTGCCGCCCCCCCCCCGGAAAATATGTTGATGCTATAAAGAAAATATATTCGAACGATACTTAGCCATTTTTTATGAGAAATAAAGAAATAATAAGGACACTATACATTTTAGATTAGAAATAAATACAAATAGAAATGCTTTCATTACTTTTAAAAATAATTAGAGTTTTCTGCTTTTTCTCATTGCACAATTGTTATTATATAAATGTTGTCAGCCATAGCCTCCTAAATAGACACACTATCTATAAAAGCGTTAATCTCGGTGTGATCATTATTGAATCGTAAATAATTTTTCATTAACTAAATTCTAGATAAGCTTTCCTCGAAACTGTAAGGAATATTCGAAATGGTGTTTTTTTATATTAGACAGTGTAACAACGGGCTTAAATATCTTAATAAACTTGAATAAATCAAGTGCTAAAAAATAAAAAAATTATAAAAAAAAATATTTAAAAAAAAACAATATATCATATCCAAGTGGCACGCCACTTGACCTCGATCCCTATTACTAGGGATACAATGTCAATGACCATTATACGATTCACCTACCCTAAATATTTCCTGTTTCCAATAAAAACATCACAGCAAAAATGAACTTTTTTTTTAACATTGTCTTAATCCGGGCGTTAAATTTTCTGATTGAGTTTGAGATTTATTTTAAGCATTTCATATTCATTTCAAATCTATTTTGTGTATAGTGTTGTTAATAAAGAATCCATTTACATTATAGAAAAAATGCTAAAACATGTAAATAACACATTTTTTAATGCGCTTACGAAACATTCTCGACTTCACTTTCATCAATATACATAATTCCCGTAATAGATCTAATGCTTCTTGGATGTAATGCTGTTAGGTTCAATAGTGCGCACCAAAAATTTCTGCATCAAAAATAACACTTTTCGAACGTTCCGCATAAAATTGTTGAATATGATAATAAATTAATCAAATAAAAATAAATGAAAGTTCTGTAGTACGTTATTTTTTTAATCTGATGTGTATTTATTTTGAAAACTTCCGTCATTTTTGACGGGTGATACACTAGTATGTCTTATCTTATCTTATCTATACAGACGCTCCTTCTATGCAGAAGATAGTTGCGTCCACAGACCATGACAGATGATCTGTTGGCAAGTGATGGAGCGTTCACAGGCCACGGCTTTGTGGGTTCCACGCATTACCCAGCCGCCTAAATACATGTAGTGTTAGGTACCCATTCGGAGCGGGGTGACTCAGGGACGCCCTAGGCCCCGGGAACAAACCCTTGCCATGACATGGATTCGAACCCGTAACCATCGGTACGACAGTCCAGTTTGCACAGAAGTCATTACACTCGCGATATTTCTTTACATTAAATATATTTACACCTTAGACAGCTCTACAGTTATTACCCGAAGCGCGTGCCATGCCTACGCATTGTTCTAGAAATATACCAATTATTATGGTAAAATTTAAATTTGATAATTCGTCTTCTCTTATTTTGCTTTTCGTATATGATTCGTTTGGTTCATGGAAACCGCTCTACACAAAACCCATTTCTATTCTCAGTCTATGCATGAACTTAGTTTGGGACGAAGTGGATTTTTATTTATTTTTTTTTATTGAAGAAGATAATACTTATGTGAATATTGACGTCCATAGGAGGGTAGGAGAGAGTTTATTTGTTTAAAAAACACACTCTGAATCGCAGGCTTTTGGCTTAAAATGTCCACTTCAAGTTTAGCTTAAGCTATGGGAAAATGATATTTACAGTGGCGAGGCAATAGTGTAATTGCCATCCTGGTTTGAGTGATATTATTGACTCCCTGCCCCTACCAATGAAAAGTAACCTCAAAATAGTCCACAAAGATGCTTCTCTTTATAAAAATAATTGTTCCGCTTATTAGCCTCACTCTTACGCCAGTTTATATAACTGCGATATATATTCGATTTTCTTATTTAGAATCCCCGATCATTTACTTTCAATACATCCTTTATTTTCGGACAGTTTAATGAGAAAACAATCCAAAACAATCCCTTGACCTATTGACCTCCTAAGTTAATAAATTACACACCTAACACATATGTGACTTTTTGAGGCCCCTATCCTATTAACTCGTGAAGGATTCCGGATTCAACGCATCCGGTTCTGTCGTCAACTTTTGTGTTAGTTGATCAAATGTTATATCTCACATTAAATCCCACAATCGATCACAATAAATATCAATAAAACTTAGAGTTCTGAGTCCCACTGTGTGACTACTTAGTTTGTGACTTAAAGATTATTTTCTGCTTTTTCATGGGAGATTCTACATTCCTCACTGCCAATTATTCTGTCAGCACCCCTTTGCCTTCTCTGCCATGTTCTGGTCCTCTCGTGAAAAACATAATTTTCAGGTATGTCAAAGTATAGTATACCTGTAGCCATCTGGTATTGTTGATTTAGTTTGAACCAAGTCGTTAAAGTAGTGTCTCTCGAAGCTGCGTTCTTTGCTGCAGCCTCAACGTTATCAGTAGTAAAAACTACTGATTGCTCGCCATGGAGATGAACTTGGAGTCTGATAATTGCATGAGACTGCTTGTGCATGTGGAACCCCAAAAGGCGCCAAGCAGCCTCAGGCGCGCTCACATATCTAGAGTCCATAAAGGAGGTGATCTCATCGTGGTTCATTATCTCGTGTTTTTTAATGGAGATGTTGGCGCAATCATGTCCTTTGTAGACGTATTTAAACAGATATTTGACGCTTTTTAGGGAGGCACAGCTCTCGACGTTGATATGACAGTTGTATTTACATTGTCTTTGTTGTTTACATTGCTGTATAATTTCTGCTCATTGTAGTATTCTCTCATGATGACAACAATATTGATGTTCACAAAATGAGTTACTGCTGCTACATTGCTTTTATATTTAATTTTACTTTTAATGGTTTACTTCTCTCCAAGTTCTTAATTCTCCTGTTTTTAATCTTTTCCATCTTTAAAAACTTCGATAATTTCTTTTCAATCCATCTTTTCCTTCCGGACAGTCTAAACAATCACGTGTACTATTAAAGGTAAATAAATCTACCACACAACCAAAATGTGCAGTTGTTTGTATCACTAATATTTTGCTAAACGAAGTGAATGTAGTAACGTGTACATTGTTTCTATATATAAATTTAATTGTATACAATTTTTTGTCTTTAACAGCCGTCCGGTTTAAATTTTAATTTAAAAAAGACAACCTTTTCTCAGTGTGACACGCAATTGATATACGCCGTTATACCAAATGATATACGCCGTTATACCAAATGATATATGCCGTTATACCAAATGATATACGCCGTTATACCAAATGATATACGCCGTTATACCAAATGATATACGCCGTTATACCAAATGATATACGCCGTTATACCAAATGATATACGCCGTTATACCAAATGATATACGCCGTTATACCAAATGATCTACGCCGTTATACCAAATGATCTACGCCGTTATACCAATTGATATACGCCGTTATACCAAATCTTATATTAAGATTTTAGTTTGATTATTTGTCTGTCCATTCAACTCTCTTTGTATGATTCCAATAGTAGACTCACAATGATTGGACTTAAAATTTAACCTAAGTAATTAGCTTAACTTTTGGCAAAAACATTTTAAGCTAGAGTTAGTGCCACCAAAGTTTGGGCGATATTATTAACGCCTGGTCCTACAAATGAAAAGTAACCTACCTTTATGGCGCCACTCTATATACTTATGTATGTGTCCTTCTATATATTTATAAATGTGCCCCTCTATATACTTATAAATGTGCCCTCTATATACTATAACTGTGTCCCTCTATATACTTATAAATGTGCCCCTCTATATACTTATAAATATGCCCCTCTATATAGTATAAATGTGCCCGTCATATACTTATAACTGTGCCCTATACTTATAAATGTGCCCCTCATATACTTAAAATGCCCCTTATATACGTATAAATGTGCCCGTCTATATACTTAAATGTGCCCCTCTATATACTTATAAATATGCCCCTCTATACTCTTATAAATGTGCCCCTCTATATACTTATAAATGTGCCCCTCTATATGCTTATACATGTGTCACCCATTAGCCTCACTGTTACTCAGTGCATATTATTCCTATCCATAATCCATTTTCTTAAATAGCCCCCGTGAGTTCTTTTTAATCCATCTTTTCCTTTGTGACAATTTATGAAAGTAATCGCTCCTAAACAATCGCACGTAATATTGAAGCAACATAAATACAGTAATCAATTTTAACATGTTTTACACAGTATTTTGAAATAGATTTAAGAAGGACCGTCCTTCCATCAACGCGTGAGCAGCAAATTAAAATAGCAAATAAAAGTCTCCTACTCCTACCTAACAAATGTATGCCATTGTTTGAACCACAAATCACTTTCTACATCAAATAATATAGTTTGCCACGCCTTTTACACACACATTTAGTTTTACCCAATTAAGTGCCGTTTTGTACATTTCACAAACAAATAAATCTATAGCATTGTCACAGTGTTATAAGCCCTTATGTACTGAACTCAGGTTATTTATTTTTTGTTTTTGTTTTTTTGAAAATCTTTTTTGTTTAACAATTTTATTTTATATTCTAATTTTAAAATATCCTTAACCACCTAAAACGATGTAACGTACTTCTTATTGATCTGGTTTAACTTTTGTCCCAGCTATTTAACACGTGTAAAATACATGTATTTGAAAGTAAGCAGCACTATAAAAAATATAATAGAACTATCTAATTTTGAATGAAACAAAATATTATTTACTTAATATTTAATTTATAAACAATTACATTAAAGTTAACAGTGTCAAAACTAACTTTTTTCAATAATTGTAATTAGCTTAAAAATATAAATTTCACCTACTATTTAATCATAAAATTAGTCATGTTACACCAACACACCTACTATTTAATCATAAAATTAGTCATGTTACACCAACACACCTACTATTTCATCATAAAATTAGTCATGTTACACCAACACACCTACTATTTAATCATAAAATTAGTCATGGTACACCAACACACCTACTATTTAATCATAAAATTAGTCATGTTACACCAACACACCTACTATTTAATCATAAAATTAGTCATGTTACACCAACACACCTACTATTTAATCATCCAAACAGTCGTTCACTGATAATTAACTAAACCTTTCTCATTGATGCACCTAGCCAAACATTTAATTTCACATTGTTATTGGTTCTGTTTAATAATTTTTAAATATTTAAAATAATAAATAGGGAAACAAAAATGTTACCAGTTATGAATGACCCATGAATTGCAAATGATAATAAAATTGTGACCACGCAGATTTCAATAAGGAATTATGCATTGTAAAAATGTGGAGGGAAAGGGGTTCAGTTGATTTCATTAAAAAAAACAAAAAACTTGAACGATACAAACATATTAGAATTGAATTGATTAAAATTAGGGCACATTTTGGGTATCTGAAAAAACAGGAGTAAATCTTTTTGTAACACTATTTCTGTCACCTGATAGGACGTGCAATAAAAGTAAATTTCCGTCAGCGCCGAACCACAAAGCACCGGAACTGAATTACTGAATTTTACGTTGTACTAGCAATATTTAGAATATTAAATTTTATAAAAGTTTTTATGAATATATATTTAACAATAGGACTTCTATGACACAGAGTGTTAAAAACTTGCGTTACATATTTTGTTTTCATTACAATTGTAAAAAAAGTATTTTAAAAACATAAATAAAATAAAAGAGTTGTTATTTATTAGGAGATTATTTTAAATTTCAAAAACAATAAAAATAGTCTATTTAATATAATATATTACAAAATTGTCTATTTCAAACTACAAGATGTGACACTCTATTACAGTCTAGAAACATTATATCATATCCAAGTGGCACGCCACTTGACCTCGAACCCTATAACTAGGGATACATTGTCAATTAACATTATACGATTCACCTACCCTAAATATTTCCTGTTTCCAATAAAAACATCATAGCAAAAATGAACTTATTTTAACATTATCTTAATCCGGCCGTTAAATTTTCTTTCCCAGACTTTCATATTGATTTTAAATATTTTACATTCATTTCAAATATATTTTGTGTATAGTGTTGTAGATAAAGAATCCATTTACATTATTTAAAAAAGCTAAAACATTTAAATAACAGATTTTATAATGTGCTTACGAAACATTCTCGGCTTCACTTTGATTTATAAATAATTTTACTGTATAAAATAGTTTGTACAAGTAACAGTATGGCAATGAGCTTCCAGTGTACTTTTCTCTAATAAAGATCTTTAAACTAAGTGATCTAATTAAATACTTAAACAAAGAAAGATCTCTAATTAAATGATCTTTAAACTAAGAAAGATCTATAATTAAATGATCTTTAAACTAAGAAAGATCTCTAATTAAATGATCTTTAAATTAAAAAAGATCTCTTATTAAATGATCTTTAAACTAAGAAAGACGTAACAATACAAATATATTAATAATTGATGCAGCTGAAAGCCATAATAACAACAATTAGGATAAATATGTTCTTTTGAAACTCTGAATCAAATTTATTTTATAATTTTAATTGTTTGCGAACAAAATTATATCAATGTCATAATAATGTTGTAACACAGTAATTTCAATTTTTATTCAAAGGATTTGATTTGTGTTAATAAATTTTTGTTTGCTTTAGTTACATTAGTTAATTGATTCACTTCACTAATAGCCGTAAGAGTTAGCTGGATAACAAAATATGAATAATTTGTAGCTTTAGTTAGCTTGATAACACAATGTGAATAATGTTTAGCTTGAGTTTGTTTTTAACGCTCTGGGAATAAATGTTCATTTGTTTAATATGATCCTTCTTTAAGTCATAAAATAATTTTGTATTTTACCACGTTTTTATTAACTCGCTTTCCTTGGTGTGGCATTGTTTGTCCAAGATTTTTTCAAATCTGCCAACGTAAAATTGAACCACTTTTGATGGTCTTAGAGATCTGAAAATTTTACCACAGATAGATCTTGGATGACAATGCATTGTATTAAAATTTCAGATAGATCAAATGTATCGTTATTAAATTATTGAACTTTTTAGTTTATCTATAGTCTAAATATAAGCATCTCTAGCGTCGGCTTTTGTTGACATCAGGAATTCCCCCCGTGACCACATCACAATGTTTTTAAAACGTTGGGCGGGCGCTTATGAGGTGTTTGGTAAAATAAATAGAGGTAAAAAAAATATTGTTAAAAACCAAGTTTTTATTGCTGGACTAAAAAGAATAAAATAAATAAAGGTAAAAAAAATGATTTTTAAAAACCACGTTTTTACAAGCGGACTAAAAAGAAGAAAATAATTTAAAACTTGTAAGTTCAAGTACTTTAATTTAATATGACTAAAAACGTGGGCGGGTGTTTGGTATAAAAATTAAAGATTTCTAATTTAGAAGGCAAAAGAGAGATCTATAAGTGAGAGTATGAGTGAGCTGCATATGTTAAACATCATAAGCGCCCGCCCAACGTTTTTAGTCATATTAAATTAAAGTACTTGAACTTACAAGTTTTAAATTTTTTTCTTCCTTTTAGTCCGCTTGTAAAAACGTGGTTTTTTAAAATATTTTTTTTACCTTTATTTATTAAACTCACAGTACATCACAGTAGGCCTACATTAAGTAAAAGTTTTGTAAAGCTGAACTTGTTCATGTCTTAATTTGGTACAGGAATATTTGCAACCTATTTGTTGTGATGTTTATTATATTTAACATATAACATTTCACATATTGTAAATACATTTTGGTAATTTATATATTTTTATACAGTGAGTGAGTCAGTCAGTCTAGATGTTTTATCGTATTTGTTTCATAGTGAGTGATTCAGTCTAGATGTTTTATCTTATTTGCTATAGTGAGTCAGTCAGTCAAGATGTTTTATCGTATTTGCTATAGTGAGTCAGTCAGTCTAGATGTTTTATCTTATTTGCTATAGTGAGTGAGTCAGTCTAGATGTTTTATCTTATTTGTTACATAGTGAGTCAGTCAGTCAAGATGTTTTATTTTATTTGCTATAGTGAGTCAGTCAGTCAAGATGTTGAACTGTGAGTGAGTGAACTGCCAACTCATTGTTGGTTTCGATTCATTTGCAGGCGAAATTCGGTACACCCCTTACTTCTATGATGTCAGGCATAAAACGATAATCGGTTTAAAATCGGAGTTACGTAATCAATAATCAGTTTTTCAAAAAAAAAGAAAACAACAACACGCAATTAACAACCCTAAATATGACTAGCACTCGCTAGGGTCGGCCAATCAAAGTTTATGTTTAAGGGATGGTAGTAATAAATGGAGGCGGGTAACAACAACCTCAGTGTGCATATCTTTACGTTTACTCGCTATTTTGTATTTACTTAGTGCTGCTTTTTGTGTCTGTACTCTCACCCCCCCCCCAAATGTTCTTTGCAATGTATATGATGAGCAAGTGTGCGGCGTATGCTATGCCGCGGGTCTCTCCAGAGTTCTTCTTTTCATTCACTCACAGTCGTTTGCCCAAACCCACCCCATTTTGACAACTGTGTCTTTCAGGAAGTCTTTACCCTTCACTAAATCATTAACAGCGTATGCTACGCTGTGGATCATCAGCTAGTGTTGGCAATAAAGGGGTAAAAGAACGGCCACAAACATACATTTAAAAAAAATGTTTTTGTTTGGGCTTGAACCCAGGACCTCCCCGTATGAGGCGGACGTGATAACCAGTACACTACGAATCTCACATTTCTGTGAAGGAACAATGCAAGTGAACTAAGCGTTTTGTTACCACCCAGTCCCGCCACTTTCATCCCACCATGCTAGCAAACATTGATTAGTTGACCCGAGCGATGGTCATTCATCATGCTCTGTTGCACATACTTGCAGCTTCTTGCCTCGCATGGTCCGACCACGAAGAGAATAATATATATAAATATCTTCACAACTTAGTGCTGAGAGAGTACCGAGATTATAGCTGTTATTATAACAGTTAATATAAATTATCAACTCTCTCTTTGTTGTTAACACATTTGTTAGAAAATGTCTTCAGTCGTCACCAAATTTAACCATTAAATCATTTGATTTTATTTTTTAAAGAAACTTTTTATCAATTTTACGGGGAAAGGGTGACAAAACTCTCGTTCTCACCTGATTTTTGAGACTATAAAAATATGAATGTCTTAGTCCATCATTATATAGGCTATAATTTTTTAAAATTGGATAAATGATAGTCAATCTATGGATTGCCAATTTGTATGTTCTTTTAAGTAATTTAAAATAAATAAAATGTTTTGAAATATAACTAAAGCCTAAAATGTCTGGTGCATTAATGTGATGAAAACAAATGTTTCTAAATTTTAAGTAGGTAGACGCAACACCCAATTATTTTATAAGTCAGATAAAATAACAAAAACATTATGACATAATTTTTCCCTCAACATTTAACAGGCCATTGCATCATTGTTTTTTATAACATGGGAAACACATAAATTATCATGCATGTTTGCCAGAATTTGACGTTTTCCTTTAAAAAAAATCAAGCATGTTATAATTTCGGCTTTTGAATATATAATGTCGTCCTTATATAAATCAATAACGAGTCAGTTAACTATTTAAGATAAGTCAGCGGGCTATTCAAGATTTAAGCAGTGGCCGTCTTTGGACCGTGGTTCTGGATTTGGCACACCCGTGAAATGCAGAAATGTACTTGATGTGAATTTTGTTATTTTATACGACTTCAATGGGTAGTGGAATAAGCCTTAAGCCTGGTGGAATTCTAGCCCACATGGTTTGCTGGCTTAACTTAAGACTTCGCTAAACTAGATAACTTAATTTAATTGCATTGACTTTAATTATTTAAAACAAGGAGTGGTAGAAAGGTAGACCAATTTAGCAACACATTGATATTGTTATCTCTAATTTAGAGATCGAAATCAAGTGTCATGCACTTGTCTAAATATCCCTTAACGATAAGAAACGCGTTTATTGTGAAATGACATATATTTTTATTTAATATGAAGTTATATTTTCCTGGTTTTTATTAAATGTCAATAAATTTAAAATTAAAAATGTTTTTTTAATATAAATACTTAATTTTTATAAATTCATTTTTTAAAAACATAAAACTAAAAATTCGGTAACTAAGCTTACTTGTAGATTATCTCATAAATCTTTTAATTACATTTTATTGTAATTTTTAAAAAAAATGCTTTGTATTAATATTCCATTTTAATTTTCTTAAACATTACATTAACATTGGTGCTGTATCGTGCGGCGCTGACAAGAAATATTATTTTATACATGCACGTCTGATATGATAATATGACGTCATTAAAAATTATTTGTCTTGCTTTTACAGAGTGGAAAAACATATTCTACTTTTATATGATTATTATCAGGTGCCAGGTTTGGAAAGACATCGGGTAACATGACCTTCCATTTCTCTCTGTTGTTATCTGTTTCAAGTAAGACGTTATTGCTTACACTTTTGTTTGTTGACCTTTCAGTCAGGCTCTCCATGTATGTTTTTTTTGTTTCCCTAAAACTATATCTGTCAACAAAAATAAAGATACGCTGATGACCCTATTGCTGTAAGTACTTAAGTTACAGAATAGGTATATTTTAGGAATGAGTTCAAAAATTCAAAATAATCCTGAAAAAAGGCATAACCCATTGTTTCATTTCTTATTGTTTCAGCTTATTTGTATTTTTATTATGAATACATACACTTATTTTCAAGCTTTTATCACTAATGTTTGCACATATTTTAATTTGTATTTTTGTGTTTTGACTTAAGTTCTTTTTGTCATTTTCTCTGGCTTAAATAATTTTAACGCTGAAACGTTCATACGGTCTTAAGAACATTTAAACTAACAATTTAATTATAAGTATATTTTTATTATAAACATTAAAAACACAATAAAAAAAGAAAAAAACATGTTATTTTCATTTTCAACAACTAGTTATATTATATAGTCATTTGTACCCGTCTTTATCCGAATCGCTATTATTTACCTGTGAATCTATAACAGGAATATGGCTATAGAATGTTTCTTCATCTGGAACATTAACATTAAATTCTTGCAATATTGCAATGTCTTTTGAAAAAAATAAAAATTTAAAATTCAATTATTTCTTTTAATCTATATATGTATGCGTATCTTTTAAAATTTCATAAAATATAACATTTATAAAACACACGTTTTTAATATTATGACTGATCAATTTCAATTGACAATTAGATCTATGTTTAATGCAATTTGTATAACAATTTTCATTTGTCTTTTCTTTTCTTATTTGTGTCAAAACAACTTTATATTAAATACATAAGCACCGGTGCTTTGTAGTGCGTCAGTCAACAAATGTAAACCACTCAAATAATTTGTAAAT
The DNA here is from genome assembly GCA_944989445.1 of Ampullaceana balthica. Lineage (NCBI taxonomy): Eukaryota > Metazoa > Mollusca > Gastropoda > Lymnaeidae > Ampullaceana > Ampullaceana balthica. The sequence goes on along the minus strand of CALYLW010001639.1, from coordinate 7,245 downwards.
GACGTCATTAGTTCAGTTCTACGCCATTGGTTTAGAGCATGGGTTCCCATATGTTTTGTACTCTAAAGCACATTCTAAAATATCGGTAGGGTGGCGGGCACCACCTATTTTTAATCGACAAAACTCCTTCCATAACTTCTCATTTTCTCATAATTTATTTTCTTATATTTATAATTTATTAATAAATAATAAACAATAATAATTCAAAATAATAACATTATTATTCAAATTGCATACACGCGGAGACATGTATTTACAAGATGTAAACAAAAACACAAAGTACAAAGAAAACATTTTATAAAAAATATAATATCAATATGTCAATGTGATGTTTTGCATTACATATCATTGGCCAGTGCCTCATAATTAGGAGAGTATGGCGATACTCCTGTTAGTAAACAATCATAAAGATGCTCATCGGTGTTTCAAGATCTATATCTTAATTTTATAAGTTCATGCTTGAAAACAAGGATATGCATAAATATGTCGAACCGAAAAATTATTCAATTGTATATGCCATTTTTTTTTCAAAAATGGGACATTTTATCTATCCACTGTATTCCAAAAGTCTTCTGATATTAAGGATTTTAGCAAAATATCATTCTTTAGTTCCAAAATTTCTAACTCTAGTTCTTTTGTCTTACCATGAACAAAATCTGGAATACATGCGGCCATTGCCATTACATTTATTTGGCAAGTAAAAGGATTGATACGGAAGGAAACAATTGGCTAAATGTGTGTAAACTGCAAAAATCTCTCTTCAAACTGATGGTTAATATATAATGACCCGTTTATTTCATTGTTACCTAGCATTTTCTTCTAATGTGGGAAATGCACGAGACAATTGATCTACATATGTGATATCAACAAATCCAATTTAGCTTAAAATGTCTTTGCAGAGCTTATCATTTCAGCTATATTTTTGTCTTTCCCCTGCAACTCCAAATTTAAAGAATTTAATTTTTCCAGCATCCCAAATCCCAAATCATTCAGCCAGCGAGAGTCACCTAGTTAATCATAATTTTATTTTTTAACGTTTATAAATGTTTTTATTTCTTCAATTAAACTCACAAATCTTGTAATAACCTTTCCTTTACTGAGCCAAATTATTTTCAGTATGAAGAATAAGATCATGTTCTTTATCTTCAGTACCTTCTAACAGGGCCTTGAAAACTCGGTGTTCCAAAGGAGCTGCTCGAATAGAATTGATTAATTTTGTAACTATTTTCATAACGTGTTCAAATGGCAATATCTTACAACACAAAGCTTCCTCGTGGATAATACAGTAGTAGGACATAAATTTGGAAAATGATTCATCCTTCGGGCAGAGGGCAATAAATCCTTTCTTTTTACCTACCATTGCTGGTACCACATCGGTGATTATCAAGGAAAGCTTATGCAAAATCATTTGTATTGTACTGTTATTTATGTGGTTATTATGTAGAGAATGTATATTTAAATTATTATATGCATGTTATTATCCCCATGTAAATCGCTGTGAGCCCGGCTCCTAGCTGGAAAACAGCGCTATAAAAATTACCAAATGTATTATTATTTATTGTTATTATTATTATTATTTATTGGCTTGGCGTATGTTCTGAATGCATTATAAATATCCTCACCCTTGTCTGTCCTCAAATATGTAATATTTGCAACATATCATTTTTTACTGTGAAGTTACTAAATACCATTTTTACCATAACTGCTAACTGTGCGGTGTCTGATATATCTATTGACTCGTCAAATTGTAGCAAGGACCCGTCACATATTTCCAAGTCAGTCTTTAACTGAGTTTGTATGTCTGTTGAAATTGCATGTGTTCTTCTTGTGACGGTGTTATTTGACAACTGTAAGTCTTGTATTGCTGAGACAATTTCACGTTGCTTAGAAAATCCTTCAAACAAACAATCAGCACCAGTCAAAAATAGTTCCTTAAACAACTCACTATCAATGAAAGGTTTCTTCTTTTTTTCGAGCATGTGAGAAATTTTGAAAGAAGCAATGGGGGCTTTTTAGAATTTTCCACATGTCTAGTGAAAACAGTCTGTTGTGCAGTTAGACTTGATTTTAGTTGACATCTTTGTTTCTTTCTTACTTAAGATTTAAGTGGATAATTCACATCAAAAGAGACATGAATTGTCTAAAAGTGCCATTCAACTTTCTGTTTTTTTCGGCACTGCAATGCTACTACCACTAATCAAACAAACGCATTTATTTTTCAAATTAACGAAACAAAATGATTCCTCACAGTCAGTGTTAAAATAATAGGTTCGTGGTCTTTTACTTGGACTACTCATTTTAGGACTAATAAATAAAATAATAAATAGTAATTGAACTACAATATAATATCAATGTTATAGCGCAAGTCTGTTCTACATTATGTGCAAAAATGTATTTTAACAATGACTATAACTATCCCAACAATCATAATAGATTATCGCTTATTAATATAATAGATTACGCACCTCGCTTTTAGCCAGTTAAAATTTTTCAGAAGGAATATATCAAAACTCCTAATTTGTGTTTCGTCAGATGGGTATGTTTTACAGACAACTGTTGTGACCATAACGGGTCAGCAATCACTATCACAATGACAACAACGCGGTTCCAGGTGGGGAATGCTATTTGCACATCACTCCTTGTACACGCCGAAAACCCAAAGTGAGCCGATGATCGCCGAAGCAATCAGAGTCATGTGCCATGTGTTTTGGCGCCTTCGGCGTTCATCGGCTCAGTTCGTGGCGTACGTTCACTTCGGGTTTTCTGCGTGTACAAGGAGTGATGTGCAAATAGGACTCCCCGTTCCAGGCTAGCGTGAAGAGTGCAGTCTGGCTCGCAGCTAGACAATTTGCGACAAGTACTGTCAGCAGAGGAACCACTCATACATACAATATCGCAAACATACGAACGTATTAAATAAACCAAGGCACTTAAAAAAATAATTAAAACTCTAACATAAATAAATAAATACAAATAATTCACAATGTCAATTAATGTTTATGAAAAATTATCTGTTGAATAGTTGCGGGCACATACGAATCGTTCCGCGGGTGCCATGGTGCCCGCGGGCACTGGGCTGGGAACCTCTGGTTGAGAGTATCGCCGTATTTAATTTGACAATGTATTTCCTATCATAGTGATAATCTATACGTATATTCACCATTTTGATAGTTATGATATTTTGGCGATTTATTCTTACTCTTATATAAGAACTAAAATAATTAGTGTAGTCTTCTTCTTGTTCCTTAACTATGTAATTCTCTCTCATTACACATCCGTAGCAAAATGTTTTCAAAATTATACGCAAAAAATATACATATTTTCCTGATATATTATGCGCAACGACTTTATGAAATATGATTAACATTAAATTAGTTTCTATTGCGTAGGACGCAATAATCGTTTGAATATAGGAGCGTCTGTAGCTGAAAAGAAATATGCAATGTATATCATTAAATGTATCGTTGAATAATAAATGTTTTCTTTTCTTATACTTTTTTAAAGTGAAGCTCATTGCGCTTAGCTTTCAAATTTTAATTAGAAACACTTGTTGTAACATTGATTGATTATAATGTATTTGTGAAGTGGACACGCATAACCTAAATTTAATTTTGCTATATTAATTTTTTTTAAATGAACCATAAACACAGTCCACAATTAATGCAATGACGTAATTAAGACTTTGCTATGAAAGTATTTTTTGTTTATAAAAATCAAAGGCTCACTTAAAGTTTAATAAAAATTAAAATGTCTTTCTTTTAATGCTTTAACAGATAATGTTCAGTAAAAGGATATGTATTATAATCAATGGCCTAATTTAGATATTTCCTCAACAGCAATACAACTTGCTCTCACAATAGTTTCAGTTTTTAACTTCACTATTTCCTATTAAATTTTTAAAATCTTCTATATTTTGTTTTACTATTTATCCATAATTTATAACTTGTCTCCTAATACCGTCTCTGTATTTATTTTCTTCTTATCACAGCTAAACAAAATCGTTCACGGTTGGTTAATATCAAATTAGCCGTTTAGTAAAAGAGTGATAAAAAATCATGTTACTCCTTTCATTTTTTTATGACAAGCTGAATATTGCTTACTTCTTGTAGTAACGAATATTCACTAACAATTACAGTACACATTTTTAGCTTTTACTGATCAAAGAGAGAAGTATCTAGAGTTGCCAACCGTTCAACAAGTCTACTCAACAATGAAACTAACCGGTTCTATGAATATAATTCTGACATGTTTAATATCATCCTGTTAACAGGAGTTCATGTTTATATGATTCTGACATGTTTAATATCATCCTGTTAACAGGAGTTCATGTTTATATGATTCTGACATGTTTAATATCATCATGTTAACAGGAGTTCATGTTTATATGATTCTGACATGTTTAATATCATCATGTTAACAGGAGTTCATGTTTATATGATTCTGATATGTTTAATATCATCATGTTAACAGGAGTTCATGTTTATATGATTCTGACATATTTAATATCATCCTGTTAACAGGAGTTCATGTTTATATGATTCTGACATGTTTAATATCATCCTGTTAACAGGAGTTCATGTTTATATGATTCTGACATGTTTAATATCATCCTGTTAACAGGAGTTCATGTTTATATGATTCTGACATGTTTGATATCATCCTGTTAACAGGAGTTCATGTTTATATGATTCTGACATGTTTAATATCATCCTGTTAACAGGAGTTCATGTTTATATGATTCTGACATGTTTAATATCATCCTGTTAACAGGAGTTCATGTTTATATGATTCTGACATGTTTAATATCATCCTGTCAACAGGAGTTCATGTTTATATGATTCTGACATGTTTAATATCATCCTGTTAACAGGAGTTCATGTTTTGTGTATAAAATCCTTAAAATCAATCAATACATAAGATAAATTAATATACGGATTTTTCCGTTGAATTTTTTTTTAAAAATGCAATATTCTTACATTTGTAAGTTAATTTCTTGTAATATTATATCACGGTGTTAGGCACAAGAACAGGGGTCTCCAAACTTTTCTGCCGAAGGGCCGCATTAACTGTCAAACACCAGTTTGGGAGCCGACTACACACAGTTTTGTGGTAAACTATAGGTAAAAATAGCATCTTTTTGGGAATTTAAAGGTCTCAAGGGGCCGGATGAGAGGGCCTCGCGGGCAGCATCTGGCCCGCGGGCCGTATTTTGGAGACCACTGCACTAGAACATTCCAGCAGTTTATAAAAAATAGGGTTTAGTTATATTAAAATTATATACCTTTTTATTGTATGTTTACTAAGTCTGACACGGATATTTTACTAGGTCTTCTGAGCTATATCCTCCATTTCATAAAATAGGTAACTAAATATTTTTTACTGTTTATAGAAATATATTCCTTCGACCACCAATGATTGTATATTTTATTAAAACGTATTTTTCACAATATTATCAGTCACGCCTTATGCATTAGGAAACAGGATGTAAACTGGTAGCTCACGGGCCTTATCTTGTCAGTCTTTTTAAATACATACTGAATCGCGCACTTCTTCATACTATTGTCAGATTAGTCGAAAATTCGTCTTAACTATAAATGAGAATAAATTCTCTAAGGTCTTCCTGTAAATATTGTTCTATTTTTATGCAGCTTAAAAATCTTCAATAGAGCTTATATCAATTATCTGCATTCTATAGTCTGGAAAAGAAATATGGTTGTGCCTTTTATAACATCAGATAATCTTATCCAAATAGATATGAACATTTTTTAAAATAAAAATATATTTAAGAAGGACACATATATATGTAAACGGTTTATAATGGATGTTTTATCCATGTTTTAAATACATGTTTTTACTGGAAATTAACACTAATGATAATTTATAACTTTTTAAAATATACACATGCTTGATTGAAATTATTACCTTGTAAATGAACTAATTATGTCTTTGAATTCATATTTTCCACTGTAAGTTAAAAACTAGTATCTAGATGCCGTCACTAGTCGTCTGTAATGAATGCATACAATTTAACCAGATCCACTGCTTTATATCATAATGTATTAATAAAGAGGATGTATATCACACTGCTCTATGGATGACACTCTTTATATCATAATGTATTAATAAAGAGGATGTATATCACACTGCTCTATGGATGACACTCTTTATATCATAATGTATTAATAAAGAGGATGTATATCACACTGCTCTATGGATGAGACTCTTTATATCATAATGTATTAATAAAGAGGATGTATATCACACTGCTCTATGGATGAGACTCTTTATATCATAATGTATTAATAAAGAGGATGTATATCACACTGCTCTATGGATGAGACTCTTTATATCATAATGTATTAATAAAGAGGATGTATATCACACTGCTCTATGGATGACACTCTTTATATCATAATGTATTAATAAAGAGGATGTATATCACACTCCTCTATGGATGAGACTCTTTATATCATAATGTATTAATAAAGATGATGTATATCACACTGCTCTATGGATGTGACTCTTTATATCATAATGTACTAATAAAGATGATGTATATCACACTCCTTTATGGATGTGACTATTAGACCACCTTTACCAGGTACGAAGAGAGGCTCAAAAGCTTCCACCTCAGATGTCAGCGCCACATCATATTAGGCCACCTTTACTAGGTATGAAGAGAGGCTCAATAGCTTCCACCTCAGATGTCTGCGCCACATCCTATTAGGCCACCTTTACCAGGTATGAAGAGAGGCTCAATAGCTTCCACCTCAGATGTCTGCGCCACATCCTAGAAATCATGTGCCATGAAAAAGTTCCCAACACGGAGGTCTTGCCTCAAGCGAGCATACGTAGCATTCAACATTCATACACATATTAAGTCAAAGACGCTTCCGATGGCTTGGACACGTCAGGAGAATGCAAACTAGTCCCATACCCAGGGATATGCTCTACAGCGAGCTGGCGACAGTGAAAAGACCGGTTGGTCCACATCGTCTCAGATACACGGACATACGATGTTTAAAAAATAATTTCTGTAAAAGAGACATGTTAATTTTTTAAGAAAAAAAATAAAACCTGGTAATTTATTTTAAAATACCAACTTAACTACTGATATTTGTACCTACATATTATATCATCTATATATATAAAAATCAAAGTATGTCTGTGTGTGTGTGTGTGTGTGCATGTCCTTTATAGCTGACTAAACCATTCATCCGATCGTCTTCACAAATAATGACACAT